>JAQQZX010000013.1:3841946-3855969 GCA_030068355.1 Notoglanidium maculatum
AGAAAGGCACCCTGGGTGACCCGGGGATCGAACCCAGGATCTTCTTGCTGTGAGGCGACAGTGCTAACCACTGCACCCCTTAGCCGCCCCATGACTATCAAAATTTACATTTTACTGAGAGTTTACTTGCTTGTGCTTACCTGTCACTTGATTCATTTACCTTTTTATATTGGCAGTGTGACATATGTACCTGCTAAATTCCTTGACATGCACCGGGCCATCCAATCAAAACAAGATGTCAAGACAAGCCGAGCCACTGCCATCCAATCAAAACAGGAGCTGAAATCAGACCAAGCCACTGTCGTGCAATCAAAACAGGAAATGAAAATGGGTCGAGCTACTATTGCCCAGCCTTTTCAGGGGCATAAAACTCTTGACACAGACTTTAAAAAAGGGTAAGTAAAAAGTAAAAATTTAGGTTCTAAAATGAGACTTGTTTTCATGAGCTTAATAGTTTCAACGAAATATCTTTAAATATGCATGCATTCTTAAATATTGATGATGAATGCATTTTTAGCAGATGTGTTCCTGAACAAACCAAAGTAGAAGGAGGAAGAGTGACTGAAAAATCCCATCGAGAAAAAGAGAAGGAGCATGCAGAAAACACAACACGTCTGAGACATAGACATGATGGAGAGAGAAAAGACGAACAGGAAACGGAGGCAAGAGATGCGAAGGGATGGAGAAAAGAGACGGAAAGAGAGACAGCAGACAAGAGGCAAAGATGTGATCAGGATTCATGGAGTCATCCCAGGAGGTAAAATAAATACAGATACTCATTTATAGTTCTTATGATTTTAGTGATATCAGATATATAATAATAGCTGTTGGGGTATTTGCATCTTTTGCAGGGTGACACTGATCAGGACAAATGGAGAAAGTCTTGGCATCAGTGTAATTGGTGGGCGGGGCATGGGCCGTCGTCTCAGCAATGGAGAAATGAGGCGGGGCATCTTTATAAAACACATCTCTGAGCACAGTCCAGCATCCAGAGACAGCACACTGACACCTGGAGATCGAATATTACAGGTGTGTACAGTGAATCAGGTACACTGGCACCCTCTGATGGTCTTATGAAGCACTGAAAATATTCAGCACCTTTTATGTAACACTGTACATTAGGGGTTGTTTGTATCTTTTTTGTAACCTCTTTTTGGAGTAAAATATAGTAAAAGTCCCAGATTTATTTCATGAACATTATTTTAATGTGTAAATAATATTTACTTCTAGTGATGAAACATCCTGTAGGGAAAGAGAACAAGCAGAATAGAAACGATACGATTCTGTTTGCTTTTCACCTGAATTTTGTCTGTTGCTGTACCACATTAAAGGTGGAAAATGATCTGACAATTTTAAAAACAAAAACCTGCAGTTTTTTACCCGAGTGTGTAGACTTGTTATATCCACAGCACTATCAACAGTAGTTGACTGCAACCTCCACAGTCATTACATTGTTATAAATTACAATAAAATTACATAATTATTTCCACTGGTCTACATTGCGTAACCTTGCTAAATCTTCCCAGTTTAAAAAAAAAAAAAGAAAAAAGGATGACATTAAATGATAAATAATACTGCAGTGGCATTGCTAGTCTTACATTATTTAGTTATGAAGATACTTTTAAATTAACTTTTTAAAAAGCCTTCAAATTCTTCCAATATTTTGGTTAATCGGTTTTCCAGAATGCTACTCAGAAGCTTTTGAAAGCTTTATCACTGTCAGAGAGGAGCACTGTAAAGGTACATCTTTGTTTTCCAAGGTAAAGTGCTGCATGCTCTCAGTGCTCCAATGGCAGTCCTTGAGATCTAATTATGAACTTAAATAACGTTCTGCTATAAGCATGCTAGTCTATTTAATAAGCCCTACCCTTGAAGCTAGCACCACAGTGACAAGTATTTGTACATTAAGTACTTTTATAATTCTTGTTTTTCTGATGTGGTTTGCTTACCACTGAGTCCACATCTCTGGTTTCATACTTATGACCAGTTACTGATGCACAGTAAATAAATTGACATGTACACAATCTGTCATACACTAGAGGTATCAGTTTGACACTAATAAGTGTGGTGTGTGGGGTTTGATAACTGTGTGTTAGGTTGGAGGTGTGGATGTGAGTGATTTGACTCATGAAGAAGCAGTGGAGGCGATTCGACAAGCTGGGGACAAAGTGGAACTGTTAGTGCAGAGCCCACAGGTAACACAAATATGCACACACACACACACACACTTGTGATAATATGATTCAGATTTTATTATATGAATATGTCTATTTCTAGACCTAAACCTCAACCTCACTGACTTCTAATTTAAATGTAAGCTGCGTTTTGTAAAATAAGCATTAAAACACACATCACTAGAGTACATTTTCTTTAAAACAGCTTTCAGACCTCGTCATGAGCAATGAAGAACAATCATCCCAACAAAATCACTTGGTATGTGCTTGTTTTCTGTTTTAGTGTGCAACTCTGTGTGTACTGTAACACCAAGTAAAGTTAGCATTAATCTCTTTTTGTCCTGTAGATGTGTGAAGACAGTCTACGCCTCTCCCCATCCAATAGTTTTAGCCCTATCGCATATAAGGTTTATTAATCTATCTATCCATTTATGATTGAAGACAAACCTGTGGCTGTTGAAGAGAAACAAGAAAGTGTACCTCTGTTTTAGAATTAAAAAATAAAATGCAGATGAATCTATCTGTTAGCTTACAGGAAACAGTTCGTTGAAAAAACCTCCACCACACCCGGCTCCACCTCCCTTAAGGCTCCCCTCAGGGCCTGTCAGCCTGTTAACAGATGGCGTCACATCCAAAAATGGTTCAGAAAGACTGAGTGGGCCATCAGAGACAACACAGCACTGCCAACAGGGACAAGTGTCATACTGGGGTATGTGTGTGTTTGTGCGTGTAAATACTCCATTTGGAGGGCAAGTCTTTATGTTAATAGGAAATGTTTACAGTTGACTTTAAATTGTTAAATTTTATTTCTGGAAATTATAAAATAGTACAATATATTTATAAAGTGATACAGTCATGTAAATAAGTAAGTACACCCAACGAAAAGATTTTGTTTTGACTTACAGATATCTAGGCTACATTTAAACATTGTTGATAGATGAAGGTGGTGTAATTTAACAAGTGGCACTTAAATTGAACATTCAAGTGTCAGACCTACATATACAGTATGTCACTAACTTCAATTGTCCCAAATTGTAATCAGGTGCACTCGATCAGATGCTAGTGATTAGAACACTGTTAGAGAATATCTTGTAGGAACGTGTTTTATTTTAAACCTCAGACGTCTGGTCTGGTTTGCTCTCTGTTATTGGAGTGCGTGGTATCATCAAACCTAGTTCAAAAGACAGCTCTCCGGGGCCTTCACAAAGAATGTTATATAAATCACTTGTTCTACTGTCGTTTCTCCTCTAATATTACAAGTGGAGAAGATTTAAAACCACTGCCAACTTGTCCAGGTCAGGCTGCCCTGGCAAACGTAACTTGAGGGCAGGCTGTAAGAAGTGTAAGAAGTCTACAAGAACCTCAGAATTTTATCACAGTATTTGCAGTTAGCTCTTGCCATTGTTGATGTCAAAGTACATGCCTGTACCATTAGAAAGAGATTGCACAAATTTGAACTACATGGGCGGTACTCCAGGAAGAAGAGTTTCCTGTCTACAAAGAACATCAGAGCAAGACTAAAGCTTGCTAAAGAATATCTAGGCAAGGACCAGGCCTTCTTGAACACTGTGCTATTTACAGACATGTCAAAAAGTGGTTTGGTCCAGGTTCCAGAAACCATTAAACAAGATTTGATCAGAAGAACTTCATACCAATTATAAAGCATGACAATGGAAATGTTATGGTTTGGGGCTGCATTGCTGCCTCAGGGCCTGGCCTGTAGTCATAGAATCAACTAGGAATTCTTTCATACCAGCGGGCACTTGGGGAGAACGTGAGGCCACCTGTCAAAAAGTTGAGGCTGAAGAAGTGGACTTTCCAACAGGATAATAATCCCAAACTTACAAGTAAATCCACCAAAGAATGGCTCAAAAGGTGGAAATGGAGATCTATGGAATGGTTTAGTCAAAATGCAGATCTGAGTCCCACTGAAATTCTGTGTGGGGGGTTGCAATGGGCTATACATGCAAGAAACCCTTGTTGAAAGAATTCTGCATGGAGGAGTGGGCAAAGGTTTCTCCCAATAGATGTCAGAGACTGGTAAACAGTTATAGGAAACGCCTACATAAAATAGTTTCTACCAAAGGCCAAAGACGGCAACACTAGTTACTGAAGCTGGGGTATACTTACTTATTTGAAATCATTGCAAATTTCACTCTATTATATAACATTTGTCCATATATACTTTTTAATTGTAGATTAAATAGTGATATGTCCACATATGTCAAATTAAAAGAAACATTTCTTGGGGTGTACTTACTTTTTCACACGACTGTATGTGGTTTGCAATGGGTATGTAGGTAAAATGCTGCAGAAATATGGTCGTTTGCCTGGAGAGCTGAAAGTGGTAGAGCTGGACTGCAGCACACACAGATCTGGTCTGGGAGTGTGTGTGTCAGGAAGCAGAGATGGGAGAATGACAGTGTATGTCTCAGAAATACATCCTGATGGAGCTGCTGCTGCTGATGGGCAAATCAGTGTGGGAGATGAGCTGTTGGAAGTGAGGGCATAACCTCTGACTTGTAGCTTTTACACTGTTAGTTACGCAGGTTTGATGCTCACTTCAGCTGTGTGTGTGTGTGTGTTGCAGATAAATGGACAGGTTTTATATGGTCGGAGTTATCAGAATGCAGCTGCTGTTATCAACTGTGTTTCATCTAAAGTTAAGATTGTACTGATGAGGTGAAACACAACACACATACATACACTCACACACAGATACACAGAGCCTATACATGAACTCATGAAATCATTAGGTCTTCTTCCCCTTTGCTTTGCGAAATGACTCATAATTCCACTATTCTGTGACACGGACGAGGATGGGTTCCTTTTGAGTCTGGCTCCTATCAAGGTCACGCGTTAGATTTAAATACGTATACAGATTCCGTAAGGCTGCGTTATGACAGTGTCCACTGTTAAATGCACTATATAAATAAAATTGAGCTGAACCGAAAACAAATTAGTTTCCATTACCACTCATGTCTTTTTCTCTTGAAAATGAGTAAGTTAGAAGCAAATATTTCATAAATGTTAAATAAACAACAGAAAGCCTCACCATATGTTTTTGTTTGTTAAATAACTTCACATTATTTAATAATATTATTGCTGGAGCATTCAACATAAAAATCCCTGTGAATTAGCTGTTCCTATAGAAATGATGATGTATTAGAAGATATATGTATTAGATGTATTAGTGCATTAATATAAAGCTGTGATTTGCCTTATAGTCGGAACTACTGTCAGAGCTGCCGTTGCACAAAATTAATCAATTGCTGGTTATTAAATTTAATCAGCACTATATTTAATCAGCACTGTGGCCAATCTGGATTGAGGATTAATTAAAATTTTTACAAGCAAACAAAAATAAACATTAAAAAATGAAAACAGTAAGTCAAACTTTCCACTCAAACAAATGAAGAAAGTATTTAGCAAAATGTTGAATTACTTCTATTTATTTATTTTTTTTCACTTTTTCATTTTTTCAAATAATATTAGTTTCTCAAATATCTTTCTTGCCGGATAGACAAAATCATATTTAATAATTTTGCAATAATTTTGCAGCTAGTGCAGAAAAACAAGTCAAAGTATCACAAATGCATTTTACTATGTAATAATTTTTGCCATATGTGTACAGTTTATATGTTTACGATTGACTCATCAGGAATAAAGCTGCACTAAAACTCACAGCAACAGGAGCAATAATGGAGGTAACATTCACAAGCACTCACATTAACATGTAACTCACAGAAACACAACAGCTATTAAAATGGAATTTAGGTAGTGAACAATACTGAGTTTCACACACAATGAGTTTAGCTTATCACCATGTATGACTGAGTCGTTATCTGTTGTGATTAGGCAGAAAACACTATCACACCACCCTTGGATGTGGATATCAATAAGAATAAAGAACATACGAATGAAGCAACTGTGATTCAGGTAAATACAAACAAATACAGGTTTAGACATACTGTACATTCAGAACAATTAAACATCTCCCTCATTCATTTTTAATTTATAGGAAGAAAGGATGATATTAGATATACAGAAGCCTTTTACCTCCAAGAGTCACAGTAGCAAGCCTCCAATTTCCCCCATTGCCTCATCCAACCACAACTGTCTACATGACCCTGCTCCTTCTTTCTCTCATATCACACCAACAAGTCATGTTCCACCCATACATCACAATGCAACAGCCACTCATACACACAGTATTCACCATAAACAACCCTACTATAGTTCCATAATCAATCCCTCTGCTTCTGGAGTGCGGAGCTCCTCCTACTGGTCTGCATGCAGTGTGAGATCAGACCCCCTGACATGTCCCATCACCCCTGGCAGCATAAACATCATAGATATCTGTAAAGGACACTCCAGTCTGGGCCTTACCATTGTGGGTGGCTGCAACACATTACTGGTGAGAAACATTGAATTTAAAGGCAATCTTTCCAAATGAATGGTTTCACCAAAAAAGAAGTTAGCAGAGTTTTGGGTGAATGTGTAGCCATTCAGTCAAGCCATGTTTGGTGTCTAAAGTTTGTTTCTTCGGTTTTGGACTTGGGTAGCAATGTAAGTGTGTCTAATGGAGGGCTGAGTGTTGTGAAACTATCTGCTATGATACAGTATAATGATTTCAAGCTGGCTGATGCTTCTAAAGCATTTTAGAGTGATATATTACTTGTATAACTAATTGGGTTTCTAAAACTTCTCTCTTGACCTCCATTCTGTCTGTTCTGACTCTTTCTCTCAGGGAGTGATTCTGATTCATGAGGTGAATGAAGGAGGTGCAGCCCATAGAGACGGGAGATTAATGGCAGGAGACCACATCCTTGAGGTATTTATAAATCTCTCTGAATGACACAACATTGCTGTTGTTACATTCACATCACAAGGCACAACTGACCTATAAGAAACACCTGTAAGCTGCCACCAAGTGGAACAATATAGCACCAAATTTCTTTTATTGTCATAAAAGAATGAGCTTTTGACTCGATATTACATCAAAACACTACTGGATTTTGTGTGAGAATACATCTCCATCTCTAAGACCAGCCATACAAAGAGAGGTCCAAGAAACTGTGTATTACATTTAATCTATGTCTTACTGCTTTGCTTTTATATGTACCTCTGATATTTGCTAGTGGTATTTTTGCCCACACAGCCCCCAACCCCCATTTTTTTACCCCTCTTTCTACAGGTGAATGGTATAGACTTGAGAATGGCTAGTCATGAGGAAGCTCAAAGTGTCCTGCGCTTGAGCCCTCAACATGTTCGCCTCTGTGTGTACAGACACACTTCCACGCACACCTTCCAGAATCAGGCTACAAACAATCATGAGAACATGTGGGACCTTTTCACTGTGGACCTGCAGTTACAGCCAGGCCAAGAGCTGGGCCTAAGCATTGTGGGTAAAAGGTATACATAACATACATACCTGGATTTATCAGATGGTTAGCTGAATTGTTGTGTCCTGAATAATATGCTTTTGATTTTTAATCCCAGCTGCACAATGTGAAATCTAAGGAAACATTTCAGAAAGTCAACAGGGGCCATTTCTGTCTCATTGTGTTTTTAAGTGGTTTCTACTTAACATTCAGAAGAAACATAGTGGATTACATTCAATTGTAGACTTGAGAGGGCTGAACTGGATCCTAAATATCCTCCTGTTCCCTATGTTAAAGCAATTAGGTTTTATTCATGCCATGCAGCCATAAGACTGTTTTCATGTTCCCAATGCTCCAGAACACAGATTCATTTTGTGGTTTGCTTTCCAAGTACAGTTATTCCATTTGAAAGTCCATACCTGAGATGCATGCAAACAGTCCTGTTGCCTCTGATGGCCAGAGTGATAAGGATATTGCTGTATTTGGACAACTAGCTCCTGTCTCTTCCCATCAAGGAGCAGGCCATCTAGAACACATACACCCTCATTGCCTATATTATGGTGCTCTGTTTCACTGTGAATGCTCTAGTACTCAAGTAGAAGGCCAAACAATTCACCTGCATAAAGCTAGATTCATTGTGAATGCTAACCAGTTTGTCACCTGAACATACAGCAGGCATTATCATGCTCACACAACACATTTTGCTGGGTTGCTATATCGGCTCCTGCTGAGGACGCTAGTATTATTACTCATGGCTGCGAAGGTAGTTCCCTTGGGCTGGATGGAATTAAGGAAATTTCAGAATGAGTTATCAGCCTGGGACTAAACCCCAAATAACTATGTTTCAGTTCTGAGACACCACCACATTCTTTTCTGTCCTGACAATGGTGTGAAGGTTAGACATATTACATCACTAGGGAGGCATAAGACACTATCAGGACTAGAAGAGTGCTTGGTGATTGGTGTCTACATTGAGAAGTGGTGTCCCAGATACAAGGAAAAAGTTTAGCAAGGCACAGATGGATCTC
The DNA here is from genome assembly GCA_030068355.1 of Notoglanidium maculatum. Lineage (NCBI taxonomy): Eukaryota > Metazoa > Chordata > Actinopteri > Siluriformes > Auchenoglanididae > Notoglanidium > Notoglanidium maculatum. The sequence goes on from JAQQZX010000013.1 coordinate 3,850,533, forward strand.
ATCGACTGTCCAAAATCAACTCATTGCCAACTGTGGTTCTTCCTGTTCCACCTAGGTAAGGATACATTGGCCAATGCCTGGTCTCACTGTTGAGAGTATTATTTCTTTCTCTACTGTTGTTTCTACCCACAGAACTAAGCTATCAAACCCCAGAGGCCTACTTGTGCCCATAAAGTGGCCTTTGTTGTCACTGCTGTGCTCACTACTGGACAGGACCATTTGGCAGATTCTTTCCCGATTAGATCTGTTGTCCCAAATGGATGATTTGAACCTGTACATATGGGTTTGAACCCTCTGACTGAAGAGCAGGTGAAGGCAACTCTTCCACAAATGGTGAAGGGTTTCTAGACAGGGGAAAGTCCCCATCTGCACTGAATCATCATGCAGCAGCTATTGCAATGTGTCATGGCTCCATGGATGGTATCTTGCAAGGGGTTCAAAAGCTTGTCACAGCCTTTTTGAAGGGTGCAAGGCGCACTTGTCCAACATGCTCCCCTAAAAGCCCAGTGAGGGATCTCACACTTGTACTGCAGTCCGTTACGTGCTCTGTTTATAAGCCAATGTAGGATGTCAAACTGACATGGGTCATCTCATTTTTCCAGATCATTACTTCAACAAAAAGACTGGGGAATAAAACTGTATGGATTGCATGCATTAGTGGCCAGATGATACTGGAGTGACCTTGTGGCTAAAGGGATTTGAAAAACTTCCCACCAGTTTTGTTCAGCAATCTACTGATCATGCAGCATTCCATGGAACAGAATCTGTTGTGGAAAGGAACAGGGAACTCCAGTGTCTAAATACAGACTGGCCCAATGGGGGGGGTGGGGGGTGGATGTCACCAGGGCACTACCATGACATGCCACTCTAGGAGGAGCATCTCTTCCTCCTCCTGGGCATTACTTAGATGTCTGCTGCTCCAGGACATCCCCAATGGAAAATCAGGGAGAAGGTCCCATGGAAACTCATTACAATTGTATTTACATCAAATATTACATCATATGGTCATTTTGTGACTTTGTGGAATATGCTAGAATGTTTGTGAATGTGCGTTAACAGTAATTCAGGTAATTCTCATCTTTCCTGGTATTCACATAACCACATTTATGTACATAACAAGTGATTAGTAACATTATTTGATCAAATAGTTATATTAGCATAGCAGTAGTCCTATAATACATCAACTAAATCAGAACAATTAAGAAAAAAGTGGAATATTTCTATATACACCGATTAGCCATAGCATTAAAGCTACCTGCCTAATATTGTGTAGGTTCCGCTTGTGCAGGGTTGGGAGGGTTACTTTAAAAATGTATTCCAATACAGTTACTAATTACTTGCTAAAAAATGTAGTCAGTAACCTAATGTAATTACCACAAAATTAAAGTAATGTAACCGATTACTTTCCGTTACTTTTGGATTCCCTCAATACCAAATATGTGGATGATGACAGCATTTTCTCAGCTAGCAGGCAGAACACTTTTTTTTATTTTGTTCTCCTTTTCTGATTAAAAGACAAAATAATGGTGAAATTTCCACCCAGTGAACACATTTTTTTCAACAGAGGCCATGATATTTAATTGGTGACTACAAGATTAGCTCTGATTTCACTCGAGACCAGAGTGGTGTTGTGAGACTCGTGAAGTGTTGTGTGCACAGGTGCATGTAGTATATCATTCTTATTTAGGGCTGCAACTACTGATTATTTTGATTATTATAATTTTTTAATATATAATTATTTTTTATTTGATTATTTTTAGGGTGTTAATTGAATTATCTTTCCTTGATTATTCAACTGGTTTTGTTTTTAAAAATATTTACAAGAGATATTTATTTAAAATATTTCTTTTCAGCATTTTAATCGGCACTACTACAGAACTTCTCTTTAACTAGGCTTAATTAAATAGCAGTTCACTAATTGCATTAGTGACAATTATCAGATAATCTGTCACAGCATGAGAATATTATCAACTGCTCAACCAAATGACCACAATGAACGGTAATACTCATTCAGTATAAGCATTATATATGAATGGTACTGAATATACGTACACTCAGACTAACTCAGGGTGACGGGATGTAGTCTACATCATTTACTGCTGATCACTTTTTTAATCACTTGACACACTTTTTGCAGCTGTGTGCCTGTATTTCAAACGATGATTTGTTCAAATTTCGAACAGACAAATTAAAAATAAAGATAAGATAAATATCCTCTGTCTGTTTCTCTCACTGAAACTCTCCGATGCTAAGTTCATTTTTCTGGCTGTGTGTGCGCGAGGCGAATCATTTTTAGTGTGTGGAATCAACTCCAAAGATTTGCAGTTGACTCTTAGTTTTCAACGCACGATATTAGTGAATCGACTCTTTTTGGGGTCGACATGTGAAACGAAAGCAGGGTCAGAAAAATATGCTACATGATTTAAATAGCTTCACTACTTGCTGCCTACCAAAACATAACAAAACTGTTCAGGACAATTCAAGCAGGAACATCACACTTCTTCTCACATTCACTCAAATGAATGATAATTAATCACGTTAAAACACAAGCTATGTCACGAGGTTAGCAGGGTAGTGTACTGTAAAGAGTTTCATACCATAGAGAAAGTCCTACCATTGTTTCTGCTCCACCAGTTCACTCAACTCTTCCCGAGGTAAGTTATGTACATGCACCCAGCCGTCCACATGATGTGAAAGAAAGATGTTATTCATCAGACCAGACCACCTTGTTCCATTACTCCATTGTAGGCGCTTTGGCTGGTGGACAAGGGTCAGCATGGGCACTCTGACCAGTCTGCAGCTACGCAGCAAGATGCACTGCATGCATTATAGATAGAAAGATACACCTTTCTATCATAGCCAGCATTAACTTGTTCAGCAATTTGTGCTCCAGTAGCCCTTCTGTGGGATTGGACCAGACAAATTAGCCTTCGCTCCCCCACGCGAATCAGTGAGCCTTGGGCACCCATGAGCCTGTAGCCGGTTCATTGGTTGTCATTCCTTGGACCACTTTACCAGGTAGATAGGTAGGTAGGAACCAACCGCTGCCTACCAGGAATACGCAGTAAGGGATGCAGTTTCGGAGATGCTCTGATCCAGTCTTCTAGCTCTCATAATCTGGCCTTTGTCAAAGTCATTCAGATCCTTACACTTGCCCATTTTTCCTGCTTCCATCACATCAATTTCGAGAACTGACTGTTCGCTTGCTGACTAATATATCCCACCCCTTGACAGGTGCCATTGTAAAGAGATAATCAAAGTTATTCATTTCACCTGTCAGTGGTTTTAATGTTATGTCTGTGGTTATGATATTTTTGTGTGTTTGTATGTGTGTTTCAGGAATGACACAGGGATATTTGTGTCTGAGATTAGTCAGGGAGGGGTGGTTGAGTCAGATGGCAGACTGTCACTTGGTGATCAGATTCTTTCAATAAATGGAGAGGACATCAGGGCTGTGACTCAAGACTATGCCCACACACTACTACAGGTGTTGCTTTCACTCCCTCATACAATCACTTTCCTACAGTACAACCAACACACTTTATACTTAATACTGCTATTCATTTTATTAAGTTTATATTTCAGATAATTAGGCTACATCATTAATATGCATGTGTTTCAGAACTGCAGTGGATCGGTGTTGCTGGAGGTAGCACGTTTTAGAGCTACTGCACATTATTTATATGAGTGCCAGGTAAGGAATAGAATGTGATACAGTCATTAAAATTAATAATAACTATAATTAATAACTTGTATGGTTTAGACCATGTAGTTACTGTCTTTTTTTTTAAATAAAAGGCAGAATGTGTATATAGTGAGGGAAAATAAGTATTCAGACACTTCTGTTTTTGTTATTTAATATACAATATATGGCCAAAAGTATTTGGACATCTGACCATCACATCTATATATGGGCCTTCCCCAAATGTTGCCACAAAGTTGGAAGCACACAATTGTCTAGAATGTCTTTGTATGTATTTCCCTTCACTGGAAAGGGAGGGAGGGAGGGGTGGCATACTGTCAATTACAGCGACACCAGACATCTCTGAGCTCATGTGTATGGAAGGGGGCGGATAGCGCTGTCATCCGAGTGTGAATGCTTTTGTTTTTATGTTTATAAGTACAAAATGTGCAAATTTGGAGTGGATATACATATGCACAGGAAATATATTAAATAACAAAATATTTTATAATTGATTTTTTTTAATATCACTATAGCAATACTAACTCTTAGATATGGTATTTACATTGTTTATACTTAAAAATAATTCAACAATTGATTATATTAAAAATGTACCTCCGGGTATAGTCTGGAATCCCAACAGTAGCTCACTGAGCGCTAAGTTTAACTTATGAATCTGTCTCTCAGAATAATCTTCCGGTTTGGTGATATGAACTCCCTTCTTCTAATTTCCATTCTCCTAATTCTTGTTACTGTAAGTGCATATAACACATTACAGTCCATATCTAAGGCTACCTTAATAATTTTGAAATGAATATGACTGACTAATAAACAAATATCACTGACATTTACAGCTTTGGAAAGGCACGAAGTAGAAACATGAAGCCTGTGTCCGGCAAACGGCTGGTGCCTGTGAGTGAAAAGCAGAGCTTCAGGAGAATCACACACTCAGGAGCTTTGGAGAATTTTAGATGCACCAGTGGCATCAAACACATCCCACTGTCCATATGGTCTCACACCCACTCTGTATACTGATGATGGCAAATGCACCATTGTTTACCTACGTCCTCAAACATTTGGATAGGGTCATATTTTAAATCTTGATAGAATGCAGTTTTGACTGTATGGTGGACAATTTAAAAAAGTGGGGGAAGAAAAAAAGTGAAATGTTTTTAAAAATTCCACAGATTTATAAATCCACCATTACATTTCACCATGCAGGTTAAATCATCAGTGGGTGCAGACTCACATTCCTATGAGCTTCACTGTAGGTACTAAATAATTCAACGTGGTTACTAAATAAAATGCTTTAAGATGAATAACTAAAGCTGGGCGTTCTTTTCAACCATGCAAAGGATTCTGGGAGCCGACTCTATGTTCCACACTTTATAATCAAGAAGTGAAATCTGTATCACAGCATCCACGCAATGTAAACTTGTCTATTGATGTTCTGCAAGCTGTCATTTAGTAGAAATACATGTTTATTTTATTATTTATAAATATACTTATATTATGTTTCTTTTATTAGTCTGAACTGTAAACTAGATGAAACCAGAAATTCTTGCATAAAGAACCTGATTAAAACCAAGATATCGTATTGTTTCAGTTTTTCACGCTAACTGTAGTACAACCTGAAAATTTCACTCTATTTATATTTATATTTCTAGTTATAGAATGCTGGTGCAGTGGTTAGCACTGTTGCCTCACAGCAAGAAGGTCCTGGGTTCGATCCCCGGGTCACCCAGGGTGCCTTTC
>JAQQZX010000013.1:3859376-3880389 GCA_030068355.1 Notoglanidium maculatum
CTGGGATTGGCTCCAGCTTCCCCGCGACCCAGACGGATAAAGCGCTATAGATAATGGATGGATGGATGGATGGAATTTCCTCAGTTGCTTCCTTGAATTACATACAAGGTATACAACAGGATGAGGTGGGCTGTTACAGGAAAATAAAAAAACAACAGAGTGAATGCTCATTGAATTCCTATTGGTTATTTACTACCCAGCTTAGTGGTAGTAGTTTCAGCTGCAAGGTAAATCAATTTGCTCAGTTTAATATGTACTATATTAAAGTACCATGTACTATATTGCTGATATGGTGAAGCTTTCTGTGAGACACGTATTAATGAGGCAGAACACCGCTTGGGCATTTTTAGGAGTCTCCAGAGTCGGCGCTTATCTGGCAGCTGAATCTTATAGATTAACGTTGTCAGTTTCCATGAGGGAAAGAAAAATAAGACAACATATAGGATTTACTATAAAAGTATTTATTGAGGCATTTTGTCATTACAGCATGTAGAAAATAAAAGCATTCTATTATCAAATCAAACTGTTTTAAATTTGATTCCGAGTCAATGACTTCTTGGCTCAGGCCGCTAGCCATTAGTAAGCGATCACGACTCCCCATGCGGATAACGCATGACGTGCTCGGACATTGGGATTCTGTGTATTGTAGTTTATAAAGCTGTTTAGATCAAAGTAGTTGGTCTATGCAGTAGTACACAGATGGTCTGTTCCATATACCTACTGACTGAAGATGGTATATTTATAAGTTTACCTGATGAATTGGCCAATGATTGTTGCTATAAGTATAAGAGAAAAGGTTAAAGATGAAGCTAGTCCAGTAAATCACTGACCACACCAACTCACGCTCACATTACTCATTCTTTAATTTCTTCTTGAAAATCCAGTGTCATATACAGTCTATGCTACAGGAAGTTCATCACGCGTCAGTTTGAAAGAAAATGTTCCGTAGAAAAAGCCGAAGCAAAGTTCTCTGCTTCTATCTTCTATCAAATTATATAGGAGATAAACTGCGCATGTATATTTACAGCTCACGGTTCAAACGCAGTCGAATCTTCAGAGCAGTATGAGATTTATGCAAAGTGCTTATGTAACCTTATAAGAGATGCGAGTGAATAAGAAATATGATGTGTAATGAGAGTAAGGACTGAGATGAGAGATGTTTGATGTCACAGACGGTTTAAAGTTTAACTTGGTGTATGTAAATGAGTGCTGTGTGTGTGTGTGTGTGTGTGTGTGTGTGTGTGTGTGTGTGTGTGTGTGTGTGTGTGTGTGTGTGTGTGTGCGCGCGCGTTCCCTGCTTCTGTCCTCCTTCTCGTCCAGTTGGGTGTGAGACGACGGAATGGCCGCCCACTCGTTTTTAATCACTGAAAATGCCTCCTCTTTCCACCCCTCAGTCCTTGTTAATACTGACCTTCTGATAGCCTTCGGAAAGTCTGATCTTTGCCGCCTGCCATCGGAGTTCTTGACACAGAGGAGGAACGAGCACTTGTTTACAATACGTCTCTTCTCAGTGCACGCCTCATTTTTACTTCTTGCCTTTTCCTTTTCCTTTGCCCTTTCCTGAATCCCCTGCTTTCTCCTGATTGATCGCTTTTGGAGGTTTAGCCTTCTTTTGCTGTGGGGTCCGGACAGAAACAGACAGATTTAGAGAGAGAAATCAGTCGTAGAACAACTCCATAATACAGACTCTTTACTGATCGCCTGTTTATTACAGTATATAGGCTAATGAAGATTATACCTACTGTGCAGCTTTAGATTTTAACAGTAAGGAATACAACACTACGGGGCATGCTCTTATAGACAAATGATCAACAACAGGGTGTGACGCAATCCAAGCTGCTGTTGCCATCCCAATGTGTTTCACTCCTCTTACACCACAGCAATGTCAACGATTAACTTTTGCAAATAAAATGCATCCGTTGATAATCGTGTTTAAGTTGTTCAACATCTGCCTGCTACTTTATAACAGCTACAAAGTCACTCCCTAACTAGCCTCTCTTATTTCTCTCTTGAGGAAAACCTCAAGATATCAACAACTACACAGGATTGGTTTAAAATCGCCTGTGTAAGTTATCACGATAGAACTGACAACATTAGAACGAGCACATTAATATTAACCTGATCTGCTGTCCGAGCTGCTGATATAGAAAATTAATCAACACGGGTGAGTTTAATAAATACATTAATAATGAATGTTAAAAGTGTAAAGTTACTACGTAATACAGGTGTTTTACAATTCACCTTGACCATGGCATCCATATTAAGAGTTTCCTCGTCCTCTTCCTCTTCCTGTCCCCGGAGGTCATCGTCAGGGTCTAAAGCCAGATCCGCGTCGACGGTCCCCCTGCGACCTTTCTTGACCGCCTGCAGCGAGTACGGCGTCAAGTGGGACTCTTTGTTATACGCCCGTGTGAATGCGGCTTTCACCTGCAGAGAAACGGGCAGGTCGGTGACGGCGCTTTAAAATTACACCATAGCGTAGACATTTTTCATCTTTGCACAAGAATATACATAAAAAAAGCTCCTTAAAAATTCCAATAAAAAAATCAATTAATCGCTCATTTTTCTTTTTACCTTACACATTATTCATTTACGTAACACGTAAAGCTCCACGGTTCTTAGAACTCTTGGAAAAGACAGTAATGAAAACCTGCTTTCCGGTTAATTATCTTAATCTCATGTTGAATTATAATAGAAATCGAAAAAAATTTTTATCTAAAACTATATTGACTAATAATTAATTGGCACTTGCGCTTAATACTTTGTACGCCTCTGTTTGCCAACATAACCGAGTAGGACACACAGAAAGGAGCCCGAGATCGCTGCTCAGTGTAAAATCTCTCCATGAGGTGCTCTCTTGTGAACTCTCCTCCTCAGCTCACTGCACAGGTTTTCCATGGGCTTCAGGTCAGGGGACCAGTGACTTCGTTCTGTGGTCACTGAACCATTGAGTGCGGATTTGGGGGCATGTTTTAGATTATTATTCTGCTGGAAGATCCAACCATGAGCCAGGTGCAGCTTCTTGGCGAAGGCGGACAGATTTTCATCCGAAATCTCCTGGTATTTCATAGAGTCCGTGATGCGATGTGTCCTAACGAGGCTCTCGGGGACTTTGAAGGAAAAACAACCTCACAACCACAGATTCACCAAAAACATCTATTTTTCTCTCATCTTTCCAGAACTCGGTTCCTGTAAAAAGCTGCATCTAGCAAACTCCACATGCAGGTTTGTCGTTATAAAAGGCTTACCTTTGGCATGAATGAGGCATCTCATTTTAGATGAATTTAATCTAATTTTTGAGCCAAAAATGCTACCATCTTCTGCAAATCTCCAACTATGAATCATGGACAAATTTACATATAATATATGTTTATTTACGTAGAATGTATGAGAGTTTGAAGGTGACAGCCATAAAGCAGAACATGTTCCCGAAACTGCAATCATGACTTACGAATCAAAGTAACATTCGAAGACCTTTTCTGTAACACGGCAATGCAGTGGATCTTCATACCTTGGAGTCAAGCTTGGAGTACGGATCAGGTTGTCCACCCCACGTACTGATCTCCATGATGCTGTCGAAATCCTCTTTGATGATGGCGTAGTCATCCATGAGCTTCACGCTCTCACCGGCTCCGTCTGCCCCACGACGCCGCAGCGGCTCCAGCAGGGCGGAACGCAGGTAGGGCAGGTAGTCTAGGTTTACTGCCTCCTTACTGCTCAGTGTCCTACAGAGAGAGGAATATTACTTGGGATTGCAGGTTGCCAGAGTTTAATACGGCGAGCTACGCTTCATTATCTTTTGTCAGTCAAAGGAGCCGTTATGAAACCGACCTAATGAACACCTGTCGTTAGAAATGGAAGGACTTGTCCCGAACTGACTTCAAGACATGCTTCTTAAACTACATGTTATTTAATATAAAAGGAGTTTTGGCTGTAGTCCTTTTCTTCCACATAATAAGGAAAATCCATACACTGATGAAAGGTGAAACGTGAATGAAACGTGATGGTGCGCCGTCATGCGATACGGGTGGCGTGATGCAGTCGATTCCGCTTAAACTACAAGTTTATAGCTACATTTACTGATATGAAACATCTCGGGGACAGTTCACTTCTCTTGATCACGTGTGTTACAGCAGCTACAAACAGTTAACCCCTTACCTGCCTCTCCGAGTTAATAAGGCGCCAAAAAAAAATAAAAATAAAAAAAAATAAATAAAATGCAGCTCGTCACGTTACTAAGAACCTTCTATCTGTTCTGAGGCAACAGCTTTACCTTTGGCAGTTACACGGCATCGGCTCTGTTGGCAGAAAACGTCGCCATATAAACGATTACACACATTTTTTTAAGCAGTTTATGTGGTGCGTCCACTATATAAATCCCTGTGCAAGTTGTTACTATGGAAACAATAACATGCGCAGACTGAGCAGGCACTACTGTCAGGCTTGCTGTTATATAAAATTAACACCTTCTGACAATCAAAAGCATTCAGTAGCACAGCGACACGTGTGAAGTGTGCCAGAACCCAATAGCTTTATTTTTTTTAAATCATATCTACCATATGTATGTTTCCAACAAGGAACCCTTAAATAGGTGTGTGTGTGTGTGTGTGTGTGTGTGAAGTACTCACTTCAGACTCATGTGTGAGGACAGCTCCTGTACAATGCGACTGTGTTTGCCTGTGGATGAGAACTTCCCCAGCCAGCTGGGAAACGTGGGAAACTGACTCATATATCCACGCATCAATTCCCCAGGCAGCACACTGGCATAGACTGCCTAGATGAAATACACACAAACAGTTCACAGAATAAATATGAATAAGGTTTAATTCTCTGACCTGCATAATGACGCCAGCCCAATGCAGTTTATCTTTTAAAAAAAAAAAAAAAAAAAATCATCATCTATCAAAGGCTTTTCTTTTGCACTCGGCTTTATACATCTGTATTCCTTTAAATATATAGGATTAAAGGTTTAAAAGAAGGGAAAAAAAAAGTACGTAAAACACATACTATAACAGCGGAGTAACAACGCACAAAATACAATTTGGATACTATACAACATGACATGGAGGCGTCTTGACATTTTCCATGCCACAATAATAAGCATTGGCTGAATATGAGCCCTGAGAACGTTCATTATTATGAAGTTACTTCTTCAGAGGAAAGAATGTGGGCTTAAACGAGATTAACGCAGCTCATGTAATATAATTAAGCAATATCACGCTTGAGGTCATGCTGTTGTACTGAATATCAGCACGGCTGTGATTAGGTGGTAGGCATGAGGTCGGGGGATGTGTGCTGTAGCTAAGAACAGCTGTGCTGATATTCAGTGCAACAGCATGACCTCGGGTGTGATACTCCTTCTATACAACAGCTCCATAAACAAGAAATTAATATGGAGTAAGTGACACAATATATGACCAAATGTTCCGTTTATTTTTCCTCCATGAGCGGAAAAATAAATCCCAAAGAAGCCATCACTCTCTTCATAGCATGTTGGCTATGTTGATTTGTTCATTCCCGTTAAAGGAGCTTCCAGTAAAATAGCCGTCCTTTCTTCCTTTTCATCTTCGTCTGACAAGCGTTCATATTTTAAGTGAAAAACTACATTGCTAAAACGTATCATTTGCCATGTCCACTCATGGGGTCACAAAGACCCTGTTTACACTTGGTATTAAAATGCGTCTTGGGTGATCTGATCACAACTGGATAGCGCAAAATGCAAGCGTAAACGACCTCCCGGACGCATTCCAGACGGATTCACTCGGACCGCTTGCAGAGGTGGTCTGGGATGCATTTGACCACATACCTTCCGTAGTGTAAACGTTAATGCGTCCCCGACACGCACGTAACAGCAAAATGCGTTATTAATGCCGGACGTGGTGACTGTTTTAGTAACAGCACGCTAGGAAGAAAAAATAGAAAGGAGAACCGATGTACGTGGTTGGAGTGCAAGAAAATAATTAAGGGATGTTGCAGGGTTAACGAATTTAATATAACTGCGCGGGGAGCTTTGACCTTCTAGCAGAAGTGATGTAAGCAGCGACGGAATTTGAACACGAGTGGACACCTTGGAGACGCATGACAGACACGGGTGTAAACGGTCGATGTGTCTCGGCTATCCATTTGTGACCTGAATGCTCAAGACCCATTTTAAAACCAAGTGTAAACAGGGCCTGGACTGGATTATTAGGTTTTTATTCACAGTTGCGGTGTAGAATCAGGCTCTGTAGGCTGTAAATATAGAACGTGATCTTGTTCTTGCTATTGTATGGAGTCCAACCCACTGTTCTTTTTACCAGGCTGATTAATTAGTGTGCACAGATAACCTTTTCAGACACACAGATATGTGGAAACTCGGACCAAACAAACACAATAAATAATTAAGTAAGTTTTTTAAAAATCCAGCATAAAAGCCGTTATATCACTCTCCTGCTTACCATACACAGTTTATGATGTTATGTAATGAGACATTAGAGCACATTTCACTTGCCCAGATGGTTAGCTAATGAATTAATGATTTGTCCACCCCTGCTTATTCCCTAAGGGTCTAATATAACTGCTGGTAATTTAGAAATAAGGAAATGGTGTGTGCGCCCGTGTGTCACCTGAGTGGGTAGCAGAGACCAGGTCTGGCGAGAGCGGATCTGTCTATCCACCAAATCTCCATCACAGATGCTGTCTGCCGTTTTACTCAGCAGCACCAAATGATTCTTCAGATTTCCCCTGAAACACACCCATGGAATGAACAACGTTATTTACGAAGCAAGCCTACACAGTACTAAACCGCTTTGTGTATGTGCGCATGTCCTACCCGGCGGCAGCTGGCCGCACGTGTACGTAGTTCTCCTGGACGAACAATGGTGCCAGCGAGTAATTGTGAAAGAAAAGGTCTGACTTGTCAATCAGTGACATGTGGGCGGTCTCTTCTCCTGCCGCGAAAACTTTCCTGCACACGTCAAACGGTCCCTAGTAACAAGCAACACACACACATGCGTGCATGACGGCTTAACACTAACAATGTAGCTGCCAAAATGCATAGCTGAATGTGAAAGCTGGTACCATTTTCATGTCCTTCTTGGCCTTGTTAGCGTCTGCTTTTGCCTGGTCGTAGGTCATGACCTTGTCTGTTGCGGACCACATGCTCAAATTATGCAGCACCTGTGATTAAAAAGTGATATCACAATTTATAAGTTTATAAGTACTCACCAAAGATTTCTCTAATGGAGATTTAGTTGGTTAGGGGTTGGTTATATTTCGCACATCGGATTTGTAGCAGAAGCGCCATTGTTCAGCATGATTACTGTTCGTACCAATACGGAGTATTATCTGATTTATTCATTTATTATTATGACCTTGGCGTGATTTAGCCTCAGGAGCTTATTTTCACAAAACACAACATGCACCACAATAACGTCTCCCATTAATGAGGAAACAATTAAAACTCGATTCCAGCGGCGTACGGATGCCTCCGCCACCAAGTCACGTCCTCCTTGTTACCAATTTGTCTACCCTTAAAATGTACTTCAAACAGGAAGGAAGCTACTGAAGAAAAACCATCTCAGACATATAAGCTTGCTCTGATTTGGCCCTGTTTGGATCAATTCCAAAATCGAATCAGTTCAGCTGCTGGTCACGGTGATGAATCCAAATAAATCCTACAACCACTGGTTCTTGACACTTCACAGTAACAAGACCTTTGGGCAGACGCAGAGCGCAGAGCGCAGAGCACAAAAACACAACGCCACCCAGTGGCAGAGGCATGCAAATGAACCGTAATTGGAAACACATTTGTTTAAACTGAATCACCTCAAAGGACACAGTAAATATGGCTATGAAAACAGTTCGTTGTCTAAAGACTGACAGACCCACCCATTCACTAGTCTTTAATAAAATAGTTTATTTTACATATTAAAAAAACAAACAACATTTCCGGATTATTACCCTACATCAGTAATATTACATTATAAACTATTTTGGTAATAGCGTTGGTTTGACAGGCTTTTTACAACCACTTTTTTTTTTTCTTCCAGTTTTGAAGAAATAGATATCATTTTTTTCTTAAATTAGAGGAGTCAAGGTATATTACAGGGGGAAGAAAAAAAAACAAAACCCCAAAATGTATTTCCCAGGCCTCGCTATCCCTAAAACAAACACTCTTGTCAGAAACGCTGCAGGAACGTACCTGTCGAATGTCCTGATTTGAAGCCAGAATGACTTCGTTGAGGGCCGGCGCTGGGATCTTTAAACCTTCTTTAAAAGCAATGGACATCATGGCACCCTGATCAATGTAAAAGCAAACATTAAGAAATTCACTCAGGTTTTATTTGCTTCAATAATGAACAGCTTGGATAAACCCAAGACGAATGGTTCTGCCATTCTCGAGGACGTTCCTCGACCTTTATCTGTTCCACACGAGGCCGCTGGAAACGCAGGTCGAAGCAGTAGTTAGCGAGTGAGCGGATCTTCGTGTGGTTCCGGTCGTTGCACATACAAATAATGGGGATCTTTGAATTTTTTATCAGGCCGATCATCTCCTGCAGGCAAAACAAATGGGAAATAGCAAATTGGATTAAAACATGGGTTCGCTCTGTTTTTGACAGGTTTCATCGCGCATGTAAAAAAACGAACCTGTATTCCTCCTCGGTCCTCATTTCCTGCCATGCCATCCACCTCGTCCATTATGAGCGCGTGTTTATCGCTGACCGTCTGAGATGCACCTGGCGAAACACACAAAGCTTCGGTGACTAATTTCACAACTGACGCTCATTTCCGTTCAACCTGATCCAGATCTACCATGTGTGCAGCTTAGTTCACTGGCAGTTATTAGAGAAACCGGTAAATAATTAATGCGTTCATGAATTCGGATTGTAAATTAAGCTCTAATGTTTGTACATTCATCCTTTCATTTCTGTTAAAGCATTACGGGCGGAGTCATGCGGCACAGAACTGATAAGTAAGCCTAACTACTTTTCACGACAGTCCGTACGACTTTCGGAGTGTTTTATTAACACACGCTCGCCGGTTACTTTAATAGAAACAGCTGCACACCTGCTCATTCATGCAATTATCCAGTCAGCCAATCATGGGGCAGCAGCGCGGTGCATTAAACCATGCAGAACAGGAATCTGACACTAGAAGGCGCAGAGTTCACCAAAACTGGACAGACTGGGGAAAAAAAAAAAAATATTGTGATGCTTTTCTGCTCACGGCGCTTGTACAGGGTGGTTATCTGAGAACTGGAGACTGAAACCAGCCTGGCCTGTAGTCTCCTCTGACCGCTCTCTTCAACAAGGTGTTTCCATCTACAGAACTGCCGCTTACTGGATGTTGTTGTTGTTTACACCAATTTGTAGAACGCTGCGCATGAAAATCCCAAGAGATCTGCCGTTTTGAAAGTCGTCTGGCCCCAACGGACGTGTCGCAGCCGAAACCGGTTTCCCCAGTCTGATGCTTGGCACGAACATGAACCGAAGCTCTTGACCTGTATCCGCAGGATTACATTTTATGCATTGCCACCTGACTGCATGAGTGAGCGGGCGTACAGGGCTTCCTAATGAAGTGGTCAGTGAGTGAGTGCAGTTTGTCTGATACGCTACATGGACATTAACCTCCAGGAATACAAATACATACACGCAAATGTTGGACGCCAAGATTTTCTGATTTTAGTGTAAATAATATAAAAAGACATGTCACATGACAATAAGAGAAAAATAATGACTCAACGCACTCGCAACATTTGCAGATGAAAAAAAACACTTTTCTGACTAGGAAAAACAGACAGCCTCTGCATTACATAAATATCAAATATAATCCTTTTTGGTTGCTGCAAGCAGTACCGGTACTTTCTCTTTAAAATACGCAACTGTATATTGCTTAATGATGCAAGTCAAAACCTGCCCTCAGACTTCCATTAGAGAGGAATTTTTGAGTAAACACACATTCAGTTCTTTTTTTTTTTTCCTTTTAAATATGAGGAAACATGCTGAAATGTATCTGTAATAATTACACATGCACCGTCAGTGTGCTGGATAGAGGATGAAAACGCGGAGAAATGTTTTCCGACACCGGTTTGTAAATCAGGTACCATACATTTAATCTAACTCTTCCTGCCTATTGATTAAAGCAGGGTCTCAAAGCAGGCTCTGTAACGCACAGCCGCAGGCTCTTTCATTTAGTCCCATTCTATTCTACTCATGATTGATTATAACCCTAACCCTAAGTTATTAGATTTAATCATATTCGTATACTTATTAGTCTACTTGGACCTAATGCGTCCTGCTGGAGAAAAGTTAAAGCTCTGCAAACATTTATATAATGCTCATGAAGTAAATCTCTGTCCTGAGGGGGTCTATAGGATTCATTTTACACTTAAAGAGATCTCTGGCTGCAAAACAATGGAGGAACCCTAGAGCATAGAAACGTCTCCGTATATTATTATGGCTTACGGCATACTGTAATGCATCACAGAATTCACAGATAAGAGTATGCAGGTTGCCAGTTAGATTAAATTCTGGTATTTTAGTCCTTTTCTGTTAAAATGCAGTCCAATAAAAAAAACAGGTAGAAAAATATGCTAATATTAGGAACAAAAAAAACAGTAGAGTTCTGTATACTTTATTAGCAGCACATCGTGTCTATTGTATGAACGGCTGAAGTACCTGTGTAGAAATTCTTAATGCTTGTGTTATTGAGAGACTCGGCGATTACTTCTCTCAGGCTGTTCTTGCTGCGGGTGCAGCTGGCGTTCATCTCCACGTAACTGTAACCCAACTCCTGTACATGCAGGACGCACACAGGACGCACACAGGACGCACACAGGACGCACACAGGACGCACACAGGACGCACACAGACACACTTTTATTCAACAGTGGTTAAAAGAGCTTCTTTACTCCTACTTGCAGTAACAGGCACAAATAACTCAATTTAGTGTTTGAACTCGTGACTTATCTCCTTTTTTTCCTTCCCCAGCCTGTAGTATTTACACATAGCTTTACAACAGCTGCTTTTCACAGCTCAGAATTCCACTGGTACTGTATTTAGGCCTAGAACGCAGACATCAAAAACCTGGAATGTTGCCACAACGATGAATTAATCATTATAACACATCGCTGTTCAATTCTCACATCTGCCTGATTAATTTTCTATAAGAGCAGCTCCGACACTAGTGTCAGCTGCAACGCTAGTCAAGAAGATCTAATACGTTATCACTGACATGTGACAGCAAGCTGACAGAACATATGAAAGCCCCTCCGAACAAAACGTCTTATTCCTCAAATCAGGTGAAATTCAGAAGCGTTTAATTTTGGCAGAAGCCTCCAGTGTCAGTGCTTCGTATCGTACCGGTCATGCGTAATGCCGGTGAGAGAACAACTGATTATAGCTGCCATTTTGGAATGTGGCTGTGTGGATCCATGACCATTCAGCCTCAAGAGCATGAGTGAGGTCAGGTCAGCCCCGGGGTGCAGTCGGCGTTCCGGGTTGTCCCAAAGGTGTTCAGTGGAACTGAGGCCAGGGCTCTGTGCAAGACCACTTGCGTCTTCCGTACCAGATTGGGATGAAGGGAAATTGTAACGCTACAGCATACGACGACATCCTAAACCGTTTGGGGAAGGAACACATTCTCACGTCAGGTGTCCACAAACTTTTGGCTACATAGCATATGTACTAATTTCTACCAAACCGACGTAAAGTCTGCGGATAGTCGACTGCAAGTAAAGTAAAAGCGCGTCTTACAAGCCGGTAAACGGACAGCGGATGAGAGATTATTAAATGTGAAACAGAGGAACCGGAACTGGGGCTTCCAGGGTGCCAGTTAACGTCGGAGAGTTCAAGACACCTGCGCAGCCATTACAAATCCATACGGAAAATTAAGACGACGTTCTTTTTTGAGTATCTGCGAGGATAACTCGTAGCACTCGAATATTAAAATACACCATCTGTAAGTAAAAAGGCGGACAAGTTTTCCTTTGAACAGGAGCAGGTTTTAAAGTGTTTCTATTAGATAGAAAAAAAATATAACGAACCTCACACACTAGAGCAGCAGTGGTGGTCTTCCCGACACCAGGAGGTCCAGAGAGCAAAGCGGCTTTAAACCCAGAACCATCATCCTTCCCTCCAAACTTCCCAAACCTAGCAGCTGCAGAGATGAGAGACGATGAGAAACACATCTGGAGACCGGAAAACACACGCTGCGCGCTGCATCTTAAAACACGACACGTTATCAGCCCAAGCTCACATCACGCAGAGGCGGACAGATCAGTGGCCAGGACAAGCAGATTTCTCATGCAGCCAATTAGGTTTTTACTTGTCACTGGTTTAAAGGTGCATTAGATAAGATTTGTAAACTCCAACACTTAAATGGGTAGAGCTGAATATGAGTTTGTTTTGTTTTTCCCCCCCACATTTTCACCCATGAACACAAAGCTCTGTCCCAAAACATGGTGGATTAAATAATGATCTCCGTTTGCGGACATCACTTTGACGTGCGCTCAACTGTCGAGCAATTAAAATATCACATCTCTAAGCACGTAATTATTTGCATGTGGACGTGAAGGGACGTTTCTGTAAAGCGGCTGAGACGAAGCCAAATACGAGCATAATGTTCCGGACTGCCGTTTTTTATCATTACATTATTTTTGTACTAGTAAGAGGTGAAAATACTTCTACTGCGTTCTAGTTACTGTTTCAATTAGAACATTTCCATTTAAGTAGAGACCCTCTTTGAACGTTTACAAACCTAACGAGCTAACTAGGTTATTATATTACTTTAGACATCCAGAAACACTCAGCACATGCCTCCTGCCAGCTACTGCGTCATCGTGCGCACGCTCGCTCACCTGTTGGTTTTGCGTTGCCGCTGTGATTTTTATGCCAGTTCATCAGCCATCTCCGTAGCTTATTGGCACAGCTCTGCTCACCCTGCTGCCCAATTAGATTCTTCAGACTGCGGGGACGGTACTTATCCACCCACAACAAGCTGCTGCCGTCATCCTCTGCCACGGAGGGCGTGCTTTTCCCTGCACCGAATTCCAGAGTCTTTCTGACCTCGGCTGAGGAGCCTTGACGGGAAGCTCCGGACGTTCCGGGGGTAGAACAGGAAGATGGCCGAGCTTTCCGCGGCGAGGGAGTGCTCTTGCATGCAGAGGGTTTTCGGAGTGAGACTTTGCGCCCTGAAGGGGTGCGTTTGCCTTTAGAGTCCGGGGTCCTCGATTTGGTGGCTTTACTCTGAAATACGGGAAGGTTAAATGCTTTAATGACACTTACTTAAAATGTTATGAGGTCTTATTCTACAGCAAGGAGCAAGCATTAGTGTCACCCAAACACAAGCATGTACTCGGGCTGGGATAATGTGACAATATAATATTGAGATCAGGATAAATCTTTTTTTTCCCCCCAGTATCAAAGTATCTTGATGTAGTTTTTCCCCGTATCAGCCCTATAAACGTTAAAATATCCATGTGTACTGAATGTTTGCTGAATAGTTTTCTAGAACAGTGTAATTATTAAAATGGTGAAATTTCAGGAGTCTCCACGGTCAGTGCTTCGGAACACTCGGAGGTAAACTAGGAATATCTTCAGGACAGAGGACTTTGCGGTTTCCCGACAGCACTACCAGATGCCGTACGCCGTCTTATTCAATTCAAACGAGGTCTGAAAAAGGGGCTGGTGAGGGTAACCGTGCACAGCGGCTTTAAAGTTAAAGTTGCATCGGAGTCTCACTGACATGAATAAATAGGCCAAGTGTGGTAAAGTCCATCGTTTTCATGCCTCCACAAGTCAACAGACGTCTAACTTATGAAGTAGATTTAAGGAGGGAAAATATATTTTGTTTAACGTTCCACAGTGAAATGGACTGCAGTGCGCTTTCACCCAAGCTGACGTGAACTTTTCTGACACGGTGACCTCAGACTGGCTTCAGAGAAACTGTATAATTGTATTCTGCTCAAATCAAACAACTTGGAATGAGCATTGCTGAATAATTAACTGGCAATCTCCTGTGGCTCATTTCAAAAATGAAACTGACCACAATTGGCTGGAAAGTTGAATAATTACGCATAATTATTCATATATTTGCTAATAAGCCTTTCTAAGTTATACTTGCAAAGAGGACTTGCAGTGAAGAATTACAACTTCTCAGTGTGTGTGCGTGCGCGCTTGTGTGTGTGTGTGTGTGTGTGTAGGGTCGAACCTCAGCTTCTGCAGCAATCTCGTATTTGGACTTTTTGCCCGGTTTGGTTCGGATCAATTCCAGTAACTCGTCCTCGTTTATGATCTTGGTGCCAAAGCCCTGTGCCTGAGAAACAGAAACACGCTTATGTTTTTCTCAAAGCATTTTTACTCAAAGCTACATGCAGTGACCTCAAACCAGTCAGAGGAAGGTCAGCAGGAGATCACAGGAAAGCTAGAGCTCAAGTTGAGAAGAATAAAAGACCTTCTCGGTCTTGGAGGCTCCACTGTCTCGTCCCAGCACCAGGTACGAGGTTTTCCGGCTGACGTTTCCTGTGACTTTCCCACCGTAGCGTTCTATTAGTGACTTCGCGTCATCCCGCTCCAGAGACTCCAGAACGCCCGTTAACACAAACACGCAGCCCTCGAGGCAGTTCTCCTCTCCCTAATACACACACAGACAAAAGAAAATCTACATCCACATACAAAAACAATACAAGACTAGATAGAATATACTGTACATATACTGTGATACTGAACAAGCTGTTATAATTCACATTCCCCGTCTCTTTGCGCTGTGTCTAGATAGGCAGCATTGATGGGTTTCCAAGAAAACGAATGAATCCTATGTACGCTGTCTTTGGGTTCTTTACATACAGTACGTGTTACCTTGCGAACGCGGTCTGGGTCCACTTGGAAGTGACTCATCACTGCAAATCAATACAACATTCTTTCAACATTATCTTAGGATGAAACCTTTCTCTCCTGATGGGCGTGGCCTCTTCCAGGATGACTCCGCCTACTCCCTACCTACAGGGCACGCTGGGCTCACCGAACGATGTGATGAGGATGAAAACATAGTAATAAGGCACGTCCTTCACTCACCAGGACACTTCTGGGAGATTTTTCTGGGACGTCATTTTTCTTTTTTTTTTTAAAAAACCGGGACTTTCATTTTAGCTGCAGATCTTTAATATGTACAAGTACGTGCTCGTTTTTATTACCTGCGGGATCTCTTTAGAGCCCAGAGCGCGAGGTCCTTCTCGGTTCAGGTAGTTTCGATACGCCGAGGAATTCGCACGCTTCTTATCCGAGTCCTCCGGACTGGTCTGCCAAGAGAAGCGAGACATTTTTATAATATTAGTTACATACTAGTCGTAAACTCGGTTTTGCAAAATTAGCTCATTTATAATAAATTGCCTTCAAAATGTTCTGTAACTGAATTTCAAAAGCTGTGAGAACTTTAAAAAAAAAAAAAAAAAGTTATCCAAACCAACTTATCACTAAAACGGTTGTGTCTTTTCTTGCTCCGACATGCTTTTACCTCTGGTTTGGTAGGAGAGGTCTTGTTACTTCCTGATCCACTCTTGGGTGAGGAAGTGCGTTTTGCTCTCCCTGCAGAAACACTCGTTTTGGGTGTGGCTGCTGACTCGGACGATGCGTGTACGATTGGCTCTTTCTTAGGTGAGATGACAAGTTTGCTTTTCTTCACCTCTTCGTCGGCTCTCTTCTTCATCAGGGCCAGTTTGGAACTGGCTTTTAAAGGACTCTTCTTCGGTGAAGGCTGCTTCGGCACGGGCTTGGATCCTGCGCCGTTCGATCGAGGGCTGATCTTTGAGGGCGAACGCGAGTCCACACGAGCCTGACGAAAAGAAAATGTTACAGACCACCTGACTTCAAAACAATGACCTGGAGAAATATTCGCAGGCATTCGGGTCGGTCACGCCCGACGTCCTGCTCCACGAACTCCAGCCAATTTTATTCGCAGTGCGAACACAAAAAGTACCGAGACCCTTTTCTGCTGGTCCACTGTACTGAGTTTGGTTCGTTTAAAAAGGCCTGTATGTGAAAACGCCCTTATTGCATTTAAAGGAAGGACATGGGCCTTTCAGGAACGGCTACACATACATTACTACCACTACATCTGGTTTATTAAAGATTCCACCTGCGCAGAGAAAGATTTATTCAAATGGTTCATCACTAATAAAGACACGTAATAAGTACAAGTTGCAAGGAAAACATTTTCCTCCATTTTCACTTAAAGAGGGAATGAGGAATTAGACTCACACGAACATTATGATAATAAAAAGCCATGTGAAATCATTCGAGTTACCTTTTTAGGCACAGGTGCCACGTCAAACATGGCCAGGGTTCGAGCAAACTCCTCATCTTCATGGATCTGCTTCTCCAACTAACACACACACACATCAAATCTAAATTCATTCACGAGAACAACAACAGACCCAATTAAACAGATCTAACATGTTCAAATGCATCAAGAAAGATTATCGCATCTGGTTTTCATCTCACTCATTTTTAAGGAAACTGAAATTCCTGTGCAGTGGATTCTGGGAAATATCACTCAACAGCAGCCCCTCGAAGCCCCACACGCAGGATGGAGGTGACAGAAACCAGCGTGGAAGGTATATGTTTATCCCCCGGCGAACATAATTACAGCTGGACGTGTCAATCACACACAGGTGCACAGATCTAACCCGCAACATTCTCACAGCTGACTGCGTAACCAATCATCCATACGGACATCAGTATTAACGTGATCCTATGAACGTGTCTAACTCACCTCCATGTCCTCGTCCATCTGTAATTGTTTGGCGATGGCCGCATCATCGTGCATTTCCTCGGTGTTTTGCGTAGGCTGGAGGAGACACATCAGTTTATATGGACCAACATTAATAGTGTGGAGAGAAGTACCTAATGTCTTCTCATAGTTCCCTGTCCAATCATCTGCACTTTAGAAAGCTGGAGCTGAACTTCAGCCTATTTATATGTAAATGGAATCTCAAGCCACTGAAATACTCTGCTGGGTCTGTGACTGGTTAATCAGTTAATGAGTCCTGAGAGCGGGCGATTATCATAAACTCAGTGTGTGTTAATCATTCTCAAGCACTTCATCAGTTTCTGACCACACAGATGTTAACACCAGCTGCGAACTGGGCCTGAACGAAGGCCGCTGCAGCCCTGCTGAGGTTCTTACCGCTTTCCTCTTGGTGCTCGTACTGGCCACCAGCTTCTTATCCGATCTCTTGGCCGTTGAGCTGCCAAAGTAATCCATCACCGAGGTGGGGGTGTGTTTGGGCGCGGTGGACTTGGGCGGAGTTGGACCGAGCACGTTCTTCTTCTTTGCTTCTCCCTTCGGGCTTGGAGATTTTACAGGAGGTGTTTTCGATTTTGTCTCCTTCGAGTCCGAGTCCTTCTTCTCTTTGCTGCGGCCGTTCTCTTTGAGTCTCGAGGACTTTTTCAGAGACAAAAAGGCTTCATCGGAGTCTGGAACAACAGGAATACAACAGCTGGTGAATACAGGCAGTTTCCTGGTATGTAGATCATGACCCACTGACCGATGGAGCCGTATTCAGAGGCAGAAACATTTCTAACAAGAAAGTCGGTCAGAGATAAACAACTATCATTACAGAGCCAGAGTCATAAGTATTTGGACACCGACGCGTTTTATTTATATTTGATTTGAAATTAGATAATGAGCAATTAGGTTTTTTTATGCGTGTTCCAGCTTTTCACGGGACCCAAAATAATCGGCACACTAACAGAACATTAAACTGTTATTTTTAATACTTGGTGGCAAATCCTTTGCAGTCAATGACTATTAATGTTATTGCTATTTGATTCCAAAGGCCAATATTCTTTGGTAGACGGCTAAAGTAACAAAACATTTCTCAACGTCCAAATAGTTCCAGACCTCATGTCCAACATGTCTGCTTGTGGGAAATCTCTCACCTGAATCAGACACATAAGTCACAGGATCTTTCTTCCCAGACGCCGCAGGCTTCTCTTTAGGGCTTTTCTTTCCTTTCGTCTCCTCTTCCTCCTCATCTGCCCGATGACAGAAACAGACAGACATGACGACTTCGACTACAGAAAGCCTGCAATATCCATCATCACTTCCAAATATGTTATGTAGGGATACATCAGTGCCATTTTCTTCATACTGAGTACATGTTTTTGGTACTTCCTGACAACAAAATGTAAATAAGGAACCATTTATTAAGTAAAGATGGGCATTCAGCTGTGTTTATCATGGTTGCTGCTGTGTGCTAGCAGCAATGATGCATGTTTAAGGCTTACGTCACACAGTATGACGCGGGACTGGCTGTTAATATCTGTCAGATCGACTCACCACTGATGTCATGTTACGATGTGAGCCAAAAACCGTACAGTACGGATGTAATAAAGAATTCCCACTGCACCTGAATCAGCGATGACCCTCTTCTTCCGTTTGGCTGATCGTTTTTCCTCCAGTTTGGAGCTTGTAGTCTGAGGACGTGAAAGAAGAGGAAAGATCAAAACACTTTCTAATGGCGAATGACTACAAGAACCAATTTCTACAGGATCGGCCTGAACCTTGGAAGCAGGTTTCTTTTTGTTCTTCGGCTCGTCGTCGGTGCTGCTGCTGCCGCCGCCATGGCCGGGCTTCGGTGCAAAGAACCTGCGTATATCCTGCCACAGGAGCGAAGGGTAGGTTTAGAGGTGCAATGAGACGGATTCAAAAACAGAGAACAACTGATCATCTGATCACATGCATGACGTCACTGCTACTTCTGTAGACTTAATACCAGTTTTAAAAAAAAAAATAAAAAAAAAAAAATCCTCAGATTTTTCAGAAATTAATCATCACAA
Source organism: Notoglanidium maculatum (assembly GCA_030068355.1). NCBI lineage: Eukaryota > Metazoa > Chordata > Actinopteri > Siluriformes > Auchenoglanididae > Notoglanidium > Notoglanidium maculatum. Next base: position 3,878,195 of record JAQQZX010000013.1, read on the forward strand.
AACATTTCCTGATCAGTATCTTTATTTGCCTTATTGCCCACGCCTGCAACAGTCAGCAGATTTAGTGTAACACAAAGAGCAAATCGAGCGAAAAAGTAGGTAAATCATGGTTGGAGTTTAAAAAGGAAACAAACAAATAATAAGCAACGAAGGTCAAATTCTGTTTGATCTGTTACATCTTTACCAGATTACAGTTAATAATCTCATCATGCTGAGTTCCTGTCGTGCTAGCTAGGTAGCCAACTCCCTATAAACTTGGCACAAACTGAGCTTTAACTTAGGAGCAACAGTTACACTGTTATTTCCAGACTTCAACATAAGAAGCTGCTCTTTAATTATAAATAATAACAAGGACAGAGCGCTTCCGGCTGTAAAACTTTGCCAGCAGAGTTGGCACTTTAGCCTGTTGTGTTCTGCATTACACTGGTTGCATCCCAAATACCTTCACACTGACTACATAGTGCACAACATGTGGCCTGGAAGCCATTATTTCCCCCCCTATGAAGTGCACCTTTACAGGGACACCCGAGCCATTTGAGGTTTAACCCGCTGTTAGCTACAGCTGCATGTTCTGCTTTTATACCCCGAAACTGCTCGTATACGCCACAGTGCACGACAGGAACAGATACAGTGTGCGCATCTGAACTGCCAAAAGATTAATAAAACAACTCACCATCTTCAACAGCTGTCATTAACTTTTTGTTGTTATTGCTGCAAAAATGCGCAATGGAACCCGTACAATCTTTGGCGCCAAGAGCGATTCCTTCCGGCGCAGCGTGATGACGCAAAGAGGGCGGAGCCTCGCCTGAACTGCAAGGGAGCAGTGAAAATAAAAAGAAAAGTCTCTCAAACAAATGATGAATATATAACTAGTTGAGTAAATAAATGAATGGATAAATAAAATGATTTATTCAATACAGTTTAAGCGCTCTTTAATTCTTTATGACATTAAATCGAATGATTTATTTACAAGGAATTGGACTTGTGCTTAAAAAGTATCTATACAGCTATTACAAAGAAACATTAGTGAATGAACAAGAAAGAAATATATATCTGTATATACATATCTACATGGATGTAGGAAATGTGAATAAATATGGGATGGGTAGCCTGTTTTAATTCTACATCTCTTAATAAAAGAAAAAATATATAAGGTCGTCAATAGGATCACATATAAGTTAATGCGATTGTTTGTCTCTGTCCACATAATTCCAAGTTATTTGTATAGAACGTCTTTGTGTGCTATAGCATTAAAAATTTCCCTTCACTGGAGCTAAGAGGCCCAAACCCGTTCCAGCATGACAATGCCCCTGTGCACAAAGCAAGCTCCGTGAAGACATGGTAAGTGAAGGTTGGAGTGGAAGAACTCTGTTGTGGTGTCCCGCACAGGGCCATGACCTCAACCCAACTGAACACATTTGGGATTAACTGGAACACCGAGGCCCCTTCACCCAACACCCGTACCTGACCTCACTAATGCTCTAGGGGCTGAATAAGCAAATCCCAAAAGCCAAGCCCCAACATCTAGTAGAAAACTTGAACTTCCAGAAGTTCAGAGGTATAACTGCAAAAGGGGAATAAATCTGGTATGAGATGTTTAACTAGCAAATATAGGTGTGATAGTCAGGCATACACATACTTTAGGCCATAGAGTGTACATTTATAGACAGCACAAACAGCCTGCTGTGTGGGATTTTCTGACTCCTCAACTGATTACAGTCATTGGTACAGTAATATCACATCTTATTTAAAAGGTTTTGAAAGAAAAGCCACTTTTTTTGGCCCAGATAAGTTAAAATGGATCAAAAATACAGTTTAGACATTGTTAATGTTGCAAATGACTTTTATATCTGGATTTTTAAATGGAATATCTACATGGGCATAAAGAGGGTTACGTTCTGCAACCATCATGCCCACGTTCCAGCAGCACATTGTGATAGCTAATGCAGGTTTAGCAGGTGAAAAGGCTAATAGATGATTAATAAGATCTTTTCCAATTATGCTACAGCTGAAAACCATTAGAAGAACCATTAAAACCAATGAAGCAATACAACTGGCCTTCTTTAACCTAGTTGAGTATCTGGAGCAGCAGCATTCCATCCATCCATTATCTATAGTGCTTTATCCGTCTGGGTCGCGGGGAAGCTGGAGCCAATCCCAGCATCTTCGGGTGAGAGGCGGGGTACACCCTGGGC
>JAQQZX010000013.1:3907565-3921253 GCA_030068355.1 Notoglanidium maculatum
TTAGTTTTAGGACTTTTGGTTTGAAATATGCTTCTCAGTATGCCACGTGTAGCGAAAGGAAGACCGATGATAACGCAGCTTCACGAGTTGTAAAACTAATAACTAAAAATAAAATAAAACACTAAACGTGTTTGTTCACTTGTAAAATAAAATGAATAAATAAATAAAAGGAATAAACAAAGAAACTTAATGTGTGAGAAAAAAAAATTATATGGTGAAGACATTAAAACAAGCAATGCAAATAAAAACTTGTTTTAGCCCTAGATTTATGTACAAGAAAATCAGCTGGCTGATGAAGGCTTTTTTTTTTTTTTTTACACTTTTGATGATGATGATGATGATGATGGTGTCCCCTTGTATTTTGTCTTTATGTGAACACCTGCTCAACAACAAATTCCCCATGTAGGACAATAAAGATATCCTTGAATGAGACCATATCATTAATTGGGATTAATCTATACAAAGCATGGATTCATTCATACAAAAATAACAATATTGATACTAATTAAAGCAATTTTTATTGACAATGTTTACTAAAAAAAAGCTTTTTGTTCAGTATCATTGGTGTTAATGACACTACCGCTTATACACTCATTTTCCAAACTCTCTTTTTAAAAATTTTTGGATGCTAAATCACTTGAATTTCCACTGCAGGATACGTACAAGCTTGCAACATGCATTAAAATCTGCACTGAATTAACATGAATCACGATGACGCAATACGCCTCTGGAGTAAGTGACTTTATTATGACGCAGGGAGTCGATTCTCTGCATTCAGCCGCCCTTAGTGGTTAAAACCAGATGGAAGAACCACACACAGACCCAAAATATATTGTATACTATTAACTGTTTATTTCGGTAACCAAAAGTGCATAGTTGAAGCCCTTTCTCTTAGAGCAAGTTAACTCAAAATGTGAAACTACTAATTCAGAACAATATTCAGAAATATCATCCGTGCCCAACTAATGATCGAGAGATTATGTGCTCCAAACACAGGTGAAACAGGTTAATATGTAACACTATTAAACATTACAACAGAGAGCAGGACCCTAATGGCAAGTCCTTAACTGTTTATTAGACCATTCATATTTAAGCTACAATCTTTATTCTACAGATTTATGTTACACACAGTTATAAGTATTTCAATGTTAATGCACGGAAAGAGAAGCTATAAAAGCTTACCATGAACCTAAAATGTCTTTTTAAAAAAAGGCCATAATCAACCATTCCCTGTTTAATAAATCATTATAATGATTAGCTATACAGCAGTAACTTCAGATATAGTTGCCAGAAAAAGGATCTTGATGGCCAATTAAAATATGACATCTTAAAATTGGTTCATATATATTTTTTTCCTTGAGATTAATGCCATCTCAACAAACTTTGGTCCATTTTAACAGCATCTAGGAACCCGAGAGTTCTTTCAATCAGGGTTGAAAAATAAAAGTTTTACATTAAACTCATCTGATAAATTCTCTCTGGTCCTAAATAAGTCCTCAATGACCCCAGACAGTCCACAGCACTGCTCGTATCCAACACTTACCACACCCACATCATACACTCGGCGTTCTTGTTAAACTTAATCATGCCGGAAACGAAAAACTTTTTTGAAAAAGTGATCTGACTGGTGTGTTAAGTGTTGTGCTAAGAGCACAAGTCTTGTAAACCGGCTTCAAGGATCATACGGCATCAGAGCCATGGCCCAGGTTCTGACATCACGAATGACATCAGAAGCGACCAAAATGACGCAGCTCGTGCAGAAACTGAAACAACCTCCACCCTGAAATACACCCCATCTTTAACAGGCAACATTACTGTGAATCATACATGTCTAGGATTAGTCATTGTGTCTTCAGTTTGTTTAACACAATACCGATGAGAAGATACAGCTTAATTTTTTAAATTTGAAGTCTTAAATAGGCTTTGCTTTGGCTTAATCAATGTTGTTTCGTTAATCACTTCATGTCTATATGCCTTTGATTAGAAAATTAGCAGAATTAAAAAAAGTGATCAATCATAACAGACAGAAGAGTAAGACTAAGTAACAGTAGCCAATCAGACGGAAGACAGGTCTTAAGTTTGGGTCATGGGTGAAAGGTCTTGGTCATAGTACGAAGTCAGGAGCCCTGGTTCGTTGCTAGTCTACTGGCGGTGCTGGAGGTTCTCTGCCATTATTCTAAATGAAAAATAAGACAAACATAATATAAGAAAAATTGCTTGGGTGGAGAGTGTAGTACAATAGATACTGCTTATATATTTGTTGAACTAGAGTTATGAGCCCAAAATGATTATGAATGGCTCAGCTTTAAGTCATTATCTCTACTACTTCTGGAGGTTCACCATAAACAATGCACAACATGGCACTTCATCACACACTACACTGTGACTAAAGGTTTAAATCTTGTCTTGGTTCCTACCACACCCACATACCCATTCAATATACTCAGCATTCTTGTTAGGCTTACTGTTCAGGTTCAGTTATTACAGAAGCTAAAAAAAATGTGACTTGACTGGTGTGTTAAGAGCACAAGTTTTGTAAACTGACATCCAGGATCATATGGCACTAGAGCCATGGATGACATCAGAAGCAACCGAAATGACGCAGCTCATGCAGAATGTGCTACAATCTCCACCCTGAAATACACCCCCATCTGTAACAGGGAACATTACTGTGAATCATACATGTCTAGGATTAGTCACAGTGTCTAAATAAAACCTCGCTAATTAAATGTGATGTACAGTATACGTCATGAATTGATCAAGCTGTTGGACAGCCTCTGTTCTCTCTGGGTGGGGATGTTGTGGGGATTGGGGAGCTCAGATATTCAGAAGAGAGCAGATAGCACTTAGACTGATGGACGGTTTGAGGGTGTATTTGACACAGACTTCCATCACACACCTGAATGCTGTGTTCATTGTTTATGCTTTAAAGATCCAATCAGTGCTACCAGCAGAGATTTAAACACTCGGCATCATTGCTCGTTTAAACACTTCTGCTGAAATATACACTTAACTTTTCATTGGAAAATGAATGGTATATTATTCATGCTTTGAGGGGGAAAAAAATTACTTTTATAAAACTATACAAGCGATTGAAAAATACTCTGGATACACTACCTGTCAATCATAAGTCACAATAGCCAATCATGTGCGTCTGTGAGCTCAGGCGTGTGCAGCTGGGCGGAAAGAGTGTGTTATTCCGCACCTTACGCTGCTTGAGCAGTTTGAACGGACCTTGAGCAGTCCTTACGTGAAGGAAGCACGTGATAGCCTTCACCCTCCCCTGTTGGTAATCATGTGATAGGGGAGAGCCGTGTGGTGGCTGGGAACTGACCGTGACTAATTTAGGGAGAAAAATGTGCTGGAAGTACAAAATATACTGAAATATCTTACGAAATAATTCAATTCAATCTAGAAACTAACCGAAAAGTTTTTTTAGTTCAGCAGTGATAAAGCATAACTCCAAATCTCTCGAGATTATGGTGTTTTTAATAAGTTTACTTGCAAGCAAAGAGTGTCGGAAAATTATCTTTACAACTTTTTGTCTGATATAAAGAGTCAACCAGGAGGTGTAGAAATACTAGGATTGTCGCATTTAGAGAAACATGGTGGGTTTTTCAGAATATCAAGGTTTTTTTTTCCCCCAGATCTTCATTCCTTGCCTCAGTCACAATGAATCCACAGGAGAATGCACACGGGGCTTTTACTGAAACACAATCTGACACACAGCCCCAACAAAGTTTCTCATTACAGCGGACCACCCCGACCACATGGGCTTGGCATAAAAGGTTGATGTAAACTGGAAGTGAGCATCTTCTCCTGCAATTCCTTTCTTTGGAGATTCATTCAAGCGTACAACACTCCACTGACACACACTGATGATCGTAAAGCAAGAATCGCAGCTTCTGCTGAAAGTACAGGTGTGAATTTGTTACATGTGAGCAACTGGATTATCACCAGGATGTTTTGTGCATCACCAACAGAGCTCATATTGAAAGTTTTGTTTAAACTTTGTTTTACTTTAATAAAAAAAGGCTTTGTGTGTTTAGGGTTCAGTATCGTTTGAATTTGATCAATTCTGTTTACACTGTTTGCAACTTTAATTAAAGCGTGTTGTTTGCATTATTGCGTGAAGTGACTTTTTTTATCTGAAAATCTATAACGTATATATGCACTTTATCATACGAGCGCCTGTTTGGAGGTACAGTTAGCGAGCCACAGAGACTTTTATTGTGAAATCTGCTTGGCTTGGCGCCACTGCGAGGTAGCTACAGTGAGCGAGCCACCACGAAATATTGTCCTGTTCTTGCACCTTAGTAGTACTTAGTAGTACTACTTAGTACTTAGTAGTATTAGTATATTTACTAATAGCCTGGAAATATGCGGCCTTTGTTTGTCAAAATATTGTTTAATAAACGGTTATTGCAGAACCTATAAGCAGAACTGAAATTCTATTTTTTTAAGGGTACCCTGTACTTGACATTTTGGTTAGTTTGAAACTGAATTTCGGCTCTCAACCCTATGTGTGTCTAAACTTCCTTGACTAAATTGTGTCAAAAATATATATGAAAATAATATTTCTAAATGCGTTCAATTAGTATCAGATTTTAAGCCACCTTGTAACATTCTTTTCTTGTAGATAATTACTACATGGATGCTATTTAAACTACTAAACTTTATTACGCTATTGTACACTATCAGACTCGTATGTCATCCTCGAACATCCCATTCCAGATCTATTCCCCCTTTGTTGTCGTCATAATTGCCACTCTTCTGGGAAGGCTTTCCACTTGATGTCTTCATGGACCACTCTTTGAGCACAAGGACGCTGTCCTGCTGGAACCGGTTTGAGCCGCTTAGTTCCAGTGAAGGGAAATTGTAATTCTACAGCACGCAAAAACATTCTAGACAACTGTGTATTTCCAACTTTGTGGCAAAGAACCACATATTGGTGTGACAGTGAGGTGTCCACATACTTTTGGCCATATAGTGTATTGAAAATGTCCTAATATATACTATACAGGAACACCAATGCCTTTATAATGCCTAAAAACTATTACATTATTTATGGTAACGTTCAGTCCACATAGGTTGCTTGCCATTTTACATCATAAAACATTACAAGCTTGTTAACTTTTTGGTCTGACTTACAGTAAAGGGACTGGTGGGTTTGTTGGATGTTCTGGGTCTTCTCATGTTCGCAGGACGAAGCAGGAAGAGTACAAGCGCCAGAACCATCCCGCCCATAATAATCATGGGCAGCGTTAGGTCTCCCCCTGTTGGAGAACCGGGTCCTGGCACTGCACATACCAAATAAAGATGCCAAATCAGCACTGATAAACAATTCTGTAAAGCAACATACAACTTGGACAAAAAATAACACAAACATATAGTACAACTGAATGTTATGAGCCTTGTCTATGCGGCAAACAGTAGCTCTCTGACAGTCCTAGGATTTAAACTCACAAGCATTGAGTTACCATTTCCCCTGAATCTACTCAAGAACAACACAAGCAATGGTTCGATGTTGTATAGTAGTTCTGGATATACAATACTTTGTCCCAGTCCATTCTTTCGCATGAATGAGTTGACAATAATGGACTTGACAATGCCCAGTTCAACACACAAGTTCAACAGCCACTGTTCCCTTTACAATGAAACTCAGCCCACATTTGCGTGATGAATAGATGAACATTTGAATATGTTTGGATGTGTCTGAATTTTTGCAAGACCAAGGAACTCTGCTGTACACAAGATCTCTTAACCAGTAGGTCCTTTTCCATCCATAAGTTTAACAGACTTTAACAATATTGTGCCTTTCGAAAAGTCAAATACTTTAGCTAACAATCAGGAAAAGCCAGCCATTGGCAGTATACACACACTTGATACAACAGGGGCCCGTTGTTTACGTACAGATTACCAAGTTAGCTGGATTGGATTCTTTGTAATTTAACATAATCCTGGATTTGTCAGTTCATTGAAATTGTTGTGGGACTTATTACAAGACAACGAAGCTCAAACAATAGGCTTATCCAATAAAAACATGATTAGATCACATATTTTATCACACACGATATTACTAACTAGTCTTCCAGATGTTTTGTCATCACTAATCCGGGGTAAATTCTCCCACCTTGATTCCAGTGTTTCCAGGATGGGCTAAACAACACTGACCAGGATAAAGCACTTGCTGAAGATATATGAATACGATGTGTCGCATGTTTACCCCATGTTTGCATGGGTTTCATCTGGGTTGTCTGGTTTCCTCCAACAGTCCAAAGGCATGCAGGTAGACAACATGGGAACGCTAACTTTCCCCCTAGGTGAGAATGATGGCCTTCATTTTTGCTCATTTCATGAAGTTGCCAATCATTCTAAAGGTCACATTTATTTATAACTCTTTCCAGACAAAACAGTGCGCAATTCTCTCAAACAACTCAGTTTGGCTGATCACAACTGCCAAATCTGTCTTTTTATTTTGGGTTACTCAAGTGAAGTATGTCAAGTCAAGAATGGGGCCTTGGTTTGTTTTCTAATATGCATGTTCAAAATTTGCATAACACCATGTAGATGGAGGTTTTTTTTTGGTCTCTTTTTAAAAAAAAAATGAATTCGCAAACTTACATTCCTGAAGGCACTCTGTGTCTGTGCAGTAGGACTGCGACTGCCTCAGCTGAGGATAGATTTAACATGACAAAACTTCAGCAAAACAAACGTTTACATATTTTATCATCCTACATTCTTACATGCAGCCCAGGTTAGTTTGTACAGTAACTGCAGTTTGCACACTGATCCTATCTAGATGAACTTTATGTAATGATGTGCTTGAAGCCTCGGTACTGTGTTTACACACTGGCCTCTTTGCTACAAGGCACTTCATCCCGTCGTGTTTGCGTATATGAACAGAAAAATCTTCATGAGCTGAATCAATTTTAAAAAGTAGACAAGAAACAATACAGCACTTAAAAACACCAGGGAAACACCAGAAAAAGCGTGAATAACATGAAGACATTTTTTTTTATCCTCTACTGCTCACGATATTAGCACCCAAATCCTGACACGATGACTCTTTACAGTACACCACACCTTTTATGTAAACCAATAGGAGAAATTGTGCAATGAGGGAGTTACACGTCCAAAATGATGACCAATGAGGTTCCTATTACACCCAGCAGCGCCACACTACGATGCAGACAGTCTGACAACTTATCCAGTTTATCTTAAAACTCATTAAAGGTTTAATTCTGCATCGGAAAGGAGTTTTAAAGGTAGACTACACTTATGTTCCAGAGCACAGGTTACATGCTAAATGCACAAACCACATACTCTTGAGGATACATCCCAAGACGACAAGTGTGATCATTTTTTCCTGATGGGTTACAGTTGAGTTGTAAACACATACCAGGATATACTGAGAACTGAGAGATTAGGTTGTGGTGTTATTGTACACCATGACATTTTCAAACTGTTCTGCCAGTTCGAGTGATAAAGACCTGACCTAATTGTGTATCGCAGAACTTCCTGTCTTTGATGACCGTAGTATTATTGAGTCAAATTCCAAAGCGATTGAAATCTTCCAAGGGATGAAATAAAACTGCGGGCGTAAAGATCCCGGCTCACTTTAATGGTATCCACCATCTGTGTTTTGCTTTCTAGAAATAAAAATTCATATACAAATCTACACAATACATAAGAGAAAGTCATGAGCAGTGAATCTGACATTAATGATATAGAAAGGCAGATCTGATAGTTTTACTTTTTTTTTTTTAAATCAAAGATGATTCGTACCAGATTGATGAGCCTCCTCATGGCATGCTCATGTGAGCAGATGCATTCGCAGGGGTCGAACCCTCCTTCTGCCATCAGTGATCAAGGCTTATAGCAGCAACTGGAGTTTTAAAATACCTGTGGGAATGTTAACCAAGTGTTATTTCATATATACATCCAAAGGACCTGAAATGTTCACAAGAACACAATCTTGTCCCAAATCAAGGCATGTTCAAACAGGTCTGAGGTTTTTCCCCCCTCTTTAAAAAAGGAACATGACAGATTTGACCTTTGATAAAGTACACAAATGTGTTTCAGGTCAGTTTTCCAATATTGCACAGAACACTGTAGTGAAGGTTGTTATTGTTTTTTTTTGTTTTCGTTTCTTCACAAAAGTAGGAAGACGGAAGTGAATTAAAATCTTGCCTACATGCAAAAAAAAAATGCTTACCAAACTAAACCAAGTTACATCAGTCACTTTAAAAACTAAAGAAAATGTGAAAAAGTAGTTGAACATCATAGAGTAAACATTGCTCTAAAAAGGATGCAAAAAGTAAACAAAATAAAAACATACTAATGGTTAGTACATATAATGTAGAACATCATTACACAAGATGAATATTGTAGTAAATGTCAGGAAGCATGATTCGTGCAAAAATAAACAACTGTTGTATGACATCAGCAACACGAGACGATTTCTTACCAGTCAGTTTAGACAACGTTCGCATTAGTATAGGTGCAGAAAAGTGTGTAAATCTCATCCGAGCCCCAATGAAAAATGTAATGAGTAACGCAGCTCGCGCTCTGTTCTCGCGCAGGGCCGGAGCTCCGGCTGCTGTTCCGCTTCTGTTTTGATTACGAGTCACAGCTGGGCGAGCGCGAGAAAGCCACGTCGCAAATCTCGCGAGATCGCAAGCGTTTGTTGGCGAGGAACAGGGAGAAGCTGCCTGTCATTGGCGTTGGCTTTATTCTGATTCTTCATATTAAAAGGTTCGGCAGTTACGACCTCTCGTCTGTAGATGGCGCCATGGAGCGCGCTAATATCAGTTACACAAGCCTGTACATGCTGTGAATACGAGGGGGAAATTTTGCTTAGTTCTTATGCTCCTATACCATTATCTCCTGTTGCATCAGTGGCCATTATCAGCAGTAAAATGTATTCATATTAAATATTTTGCTAAAGACTTGACTCATAGTTTGATATTCGGTTGTCAAATACTTGAGATCATTTTATAACAATGAGAAAAGGAATATGAGCAGAAAGTGCAATTTGCCAGCATCTGTAAGTCTCAAAAGCCCAGATCACATTACAACAACAACAAAAAAGTCCTACAGTAAAATATATTACACTTGGCAGGGAGCATGGTGGTACAATGGTACAGTGGTTAGCACTGTCAGCTCACAGCCAGACGCTTCTAAGTTCGAACCCGAAGGCTGACTTGGACCTCTCTGTGCCAGGTTTGCATGGGTTTCCTCCAGGCACTCCGGTTTCCTCCTACAGTCCAAAGACATGCAGGTTAGGTCAACTGGCTACTCTGGATTACCCGTAGGTGCGAACATGAGCCGCTTGTCTCTGTGTTAGCTCTGCAACAGATTGGTGACCTGTCCAGGGTGTACCCTGCCCCTCACCCAAAGTGAGCTGGGATTGTAGCTCCTGCTTCCCTGCGACCCTGACGGATAAGCGGTATAGATAATAAACGGATGGATTACAATTAGCTTCATATTCAATTAATTGTTTGGGGTTTTTTTTATTATTATTGCATAACTCATTGTGAGCATGAGGTTATAATACTTCATGGTGCTGTACAGGCTCAATATCATATGTACTAGACTTTTTAAAGAAGTTTTAAATATGAAAAATTATTAAACCAAGTAAGCCAACACAAATCCTTGAATTGAGACAAATAAGGCCAGTCATTCAGTTAAGACAAAAGAAATGCCATCATACTGAATGGAGGACAGGCTGGTTTGTACATAGCCATAAGCCAGTGTCTCAACTGATGTAGTGCATGTTGTGCTTATGAGGGCTTGGATATTTAGAGAGTGGTAGGATGAAGGACGAAGAGTGTCTTTTAGACTAGCTCCAGTGCTTTGATTTCTTGTTACTGATATGTTCCAAAGAGATGTAAATGACCAATTGGTGAATGAAAAGATGAAAAGAGTACTGGCATGAGGGACATATCCCTGGGTGATGTCTATTTTCATGTTAAATCATTTTCTACTGTATCACCTCAATTAATTCACACATATCATATCACAATTTTGGCCTTTTCAGCTGCTGCTAAACAATATTTAGTTTTTTATTAGTTTGGGTGTGAATTTTTCTGGATTCTTTGTCACTTTTGCTTATTATTTTTACATGCAAACTTTCCTTGTATGAAAAGTTCTCTCTTACATAATACATGTTGCTTTCTTTACTGACATACAAACATTTTTCAAATACAACTTATTTTTTAGAAAAGTAATGTTTGGAAATCAAAAATGTTTTTGCTCTGACTCAATAGTGCAGAATTCATAAAATAAATGACTATAACAAAATTTGTACTAAATAAATAGGCGACCTAAGGCTTTTGCACAGTACTCCCATTCATTCATAGTGTTTTCTTTATTGTGACTATTTTCTGCATTGTAGAGCAATACTGTAGACATCCAAACTAAGAAATAACAAATATCATATGGAAGTATGTGGAAAAAAAAAAAAAAACGTTTCATAGATTAGATAAACTTTTTCAAAGTAGCCAGCCTTTATCTTGATGAAGCTTTGTACACTTTTGGCATTATCTAAACCAGCTTCATGAGGTAGTCACCTGGAACGCTTTTCAATTAATACGTGTGTCTTGTCAAAAGTTTATTAATGGAATTTCTTGCCTTCTTATTGCGTTTGAGATCATTAGTTGTGTTGTGTCGAGGTAGTGTTGGTGTACAGTAAATATCCCTATTCCACAACTGTAGTAATCCATATTATGCCAAGAACCGCTCAACTAAGTAAAGAGAATCAACAGTCCATAGCTGCTTTAAGACATTAAGGTCAGTCAGTCTGAAAATGTGAATGCGTATTCAAGTGAAATTGCAAAAACCGCCAAATGTTATGATGAAACTGGCTCTCATAGGAACGCCCAAGGAAAGGAAGACCAAGAAGTACCTCTGCTGCAGAGGAGAGGAGAAATCGCCAATCATGTCCGCATCAACTGTTCAGAGTAGACTGCGTGAATCAGGCCTTCATGGTCTAATTGCTGCAAGAAACCACTCCTGACGGAGGCCAATATAAGGAAGAGAATTGCTTGGGCCCAGAAACACAGTGAATGGACATTAGACCAGTGGAAATCTGTATTTTGTTCTGATGAGTAATAATTTGAGATATTTGGTTCCAACCGCCTTGTCTTTGTGAGATGGATGCTGTGGTTCCCAGCGTGAAGCATGAAGGAGGAGGTGTGATGGTGTAGGGGTGCTTTGCTGGTGACATTGTTGGCGATTTATTCAAAACTGAAGGCGCATGTAACCAGCATCACTACCACAGCATTATTCAGTGACAGGCCATCCAATCCGGTTTGTTCTTAGTGGGACTATCATTTGTTTTTCAACAGGACAATGACCAAAAACACACCTCCAGGCTATGTAAGGGCTATTTAACAAAGGAGTGCTACATCAGATGACCTGGCCTTCACAATCACCCAACATATACCCAATTGAGATGGTTTGGGATGACTTGGACTGCAGAGTAAATATGTTAATATGTTTTTGTCTTGAAATATATTGAGCCAGAGGTCTTATTTAATACTGTAGGATTCGTATGGATGCTATGTTGTTAAATGTGAGTAGGTGTAAATGGGAACGGGTAAAAAGTTAGGAATCCTTTTGGGTAAAGACCCAAAGAAGGGCTAGATACATATCTTCCAAGCATATATTCAGCTGCCTTTCGGCTGTTCACACCCTTCACAGCTGCAAAACAAGTCTGCTGATTGCTATCTTGACTAAATTTAGAGTTATCTTATCCTAAAGAAATCTGAAAGCAAAGCAGTGAAAGACAAAGAAAATGCATACATTTTTGAGTTGGAGCTTTTACTGAACTGCAAAAAAAATTTAGCAGCCACCAAAGCAGTTTTTAGCAATGTTTTCATTGTCGATTTTTAACATTCCAGTTTAACAGATCTCTAAAACATAAGTTCAAGCATTTTTTGGACATTTTTGAGTTGGAACTCTTATTGAAAAGCCAAACCAATTAAAAGTGGCTCAGGATACAAACCCAGATCATAAGGGGGAATATTTGCATATTACAAACAGCCATTCGCACTCACATCTAATCTGCATGTTTTTGGATTGAGGGAGGAAACCAGCACCCCTGGAGGAAATCCACACAGGCACAGGGAGAACATGGAAATTCCCCACAGAAAGGCCCCAGTCAGGCAACAGGTTCAAACCTAGAACCTTCTTGCTGTGAGGCAACAATGCCAACCACTGCACCACCGTGCCACCCAAACACCCACCCATTTTAATGTACATTTCGGACCCTGTTATTCATTTCAAATGCACATCAAACGCACAGCATTTTTCCCAATGAAAAGGAGATATTCTTCCTTCTGATGGTATAAAGTTGCTTAACAAAATGGTCAGTCTCCTCTTGGTTTTTCTAATGTAAATCTGATTACATCTCTTCCAGGAAAGACAATAAGCAAATCTTTCATTAAAAAACTCAAAAGCAGTTCCTGGATCATCCTGCATGATTTAGTTACATTTAATTTATGTATAATTTGAGCCACTGTTTTATTAGTAGGATGAAAAGTGAACAGCAAATTAATCGTTTGTGCTCTAAAAGTGGATTGTGTATCCATTCTCTCTCAGTACCGCTAATCCAGGCCATAGGAAATCCACGGCTGTAAAAGAATAGTCACACAGTTCCTCACGAGAAAGTCTTTATTCCCACTACAGATGCGTTTAAGTGTCATTAGCTAATTTCACCGTCCAAGCAATCCAAACTTCCATCCCAACAAAAACAATGACAAAGTTTCAATCCACTCTTTTTAAGCGTAGCAGGAAAATCTAACTTAATTAATTAATTATTTGTATTTTTTTAATACTGAAAACAAGAATCTTGCCATAGTCAAGAGTACCTGTAAATACAACAGTGTAAAAAGTATGCACCACCCCTTCCTCCCATTCCAGCCAGAAAAAAATTCCCATTCCCATTCTAAATGATTTCAAGTTGACTTGCACAGAGAGATTTTTGCTATTCAAAAGGCTTATACCTACTAGGCACATCCCCACTAACTTAACTACTATTAACAGTACATTTTTACCTTTGTTGGAGGCTCGTACTCATGGATTGCCAATACACACAATCCAGGCTTCCTGAATGTAATGCTAACCTTGATGTCTTCTCTAAATATTATCCCTCTAAATTATCCTGGGCACCTTCAGTTGGAGAATTCCAGACTCTGGAGTTGAACTCTGGAACACTCGCAAAAGAGAAATGGGCAAAATAACCAAATCAAACCAAAACAACAACAACAAAAAACAGCGGATAATCACGGAGTATTTGTAGCACCCAGCGTCGCCAGGACTGACTCTGGATCCAATGTGACATTTGACTAGGATAAAACAATTACTGATGAATGAAAGAAAGAATGAATAATCTATGTCTTTGTATAAAACATTGTTAGCTAGCTAACTGCTACCATCTAAACTACACCTTGTTAGATACTGTAGGAGTTAGGAGATCTGGGTGAGATGAATAAGGTTAGTGGGTAATGCTCAACATGACGGATTAATTACATAATGTTCAGAATATTTTGTCATGTCAGTGCTTTTATGTATTTTTTTGTTGTTAAATAATACATTTGGGGGCGTCACGGTGGTTAGCACTGTCGCCTCACAGCAAGAAGGTCCTGGGTTCGATCCCCGGGTCACCCAGGGTGCCTTTCTGT
>JAQQZX010000013.1:3930316-3942249 GCA_030068355.1 Notoglanidium maculatum
CCCTATTGAACAACTGGAGTAATCCATATTATGTCAACAACCGCTCAACTAAGTAAAGAGAAACAACAGTCCATCATCACTTTAAGACATGAAGCGTCTTTTAAGTAATAAAAATAAAGAGAAAAAAACATCGACTTAGAAGGTGTGTCCAAACTTTTGACTGGTAGTGTGTATAAATGTTATCAGGATTAGAAGGGAGTAAATGACGGTGTCCATAAAAGTTTTCTGTGAGGAGACGTTTTAGATTCATGGAAGGAGTCTCCAGTGTCGGAGCTTTCTAACAGTCCAAGCTGTAGCTTAGATTTCCACTGGAGGAAGTGCTCAGGACAGGACGTTACGATTTGGGGTTTCTCGAACACACAAGATGTTACTGTTTATTGCTGCCATAATGCATGTGATAACAGGATTCCACCATATTAAACGTAACTATAAATGGATAACAGCATGAGGTCATATGTAGTTAAAAAATGATCATGATCATTCTATAACTACGTGAATATATAACGACGTGCTATAGTCCTTGTGTATGGTCTAGCCCTGTTAAAATAAATTGAGGAAGAATTATATAGAGAAAAAATAACAGCAAGCTTACGACTGGTCTCATAGACTGCATTGTATAGAATATCGAAAAGGTGTTAAGACAAGAAAATTTACCACCAAGACAACATAAATGCACTGCAATTTGTTTCAACAATACCTGATGAGCTATTTGAAATTTATATCATTTTTTAATCTTTCTCTTTTTTTTTTTTCAAATTGCAGAACGCAGTAATAGTAGCTTTGTCTTCGAAGTCATGGGATGTGGAGACGGCAACAGAACTTTTGCTCAGCAACTGAGACTTCGCCCATCATCTTTAGGCCACAAGTTCACAACCCACTTTTTTTTTTCTCCCCCATCCAAGCATGTATTGAGATCAGGTCAGTGTCAAAGAATAAGATTGGCTTGGTTTTATCCAGGTTTTAAAATCTTCCCCAAAAAAAAGTGTGTGTGTGTGTCATGGGGGATCACAGTAACGGAAGTGTTATATTCTCAGAGCGACTGCAGACCATTTAAATTACTCACTAGCTTGAGCTCAATTGAATGATGACGCAAGAAACCACCTCATCGCGAACCGATTCGGACCCTGCGACAGTCCGGTTTTTAAAAGCCATACGATGGCCTCCTCCACCTTTCTTCTCATGCTTGCGGTCCATTTTACAAAAAAAAGAACCAAATGAGGGGAAGCCCGTTCGACTGCCACTTTAGACGCTCCAAAAGAAAGACAGCTGCTTGCTTGGGTGCAACAAAGATTGATCGTGTGTAAATAGGTATATTAAAGGTTTGTGTACATTCAGGAGAAAGAATAGGGAAAGTGTTAGTTTCTCTAAGTGTACATTGTAAAAAAAAACGTACGTCTCATGCATTTGCAAGGGAGGAAAAATCAGATCATTGCTATTCAGGATTAAACAGCCTTCACGGTTTTCATAAAACTAAAATGTTCACGCACGAGCGTAAAAACACATTGGCCGGATGACATGGTGTGATCTGACCCCTAACTGTAGAACATTTGATTTCTGAGTTTCTAGTAGTTGGTTGAAGATTTTTCAAGTCCTGGAACTGGGAGGGGAAATAGTTAATTATATATATGGCTAAATAAATTAGTGTTCTTCACCTTTGAGTGAGTCTACACTGATGTTCCCTTTTTGCTTGCAGCTCCGAATCATCGTGGAGGTGCATTTTCTTTTCATTTGCATTAATGTGAAACTGTCTAGTAAGGCACTTTCTCTGACTGGAATTTGTTCATGTTGCTGAATGATTCTGAAGCCAGAGTTTTTGGCTCATTTAAATAAATGTTCACATATAACTGTCAGTAACTTCTAAGTATCGAAGACTATCCATGATTATCTAATCTGACCCAAACGGTTCCAGGGAATAAACATGGCGGAGATTTGATTTTTGGGGTTGAAATCTGGTCTATTGGTTTAGAATGACTCAGTCCGTACATGCATACCATTTTTGTCATTATCAGATTTTTTGTTGCCTTTTAGATTTCAAAGAAACGAGTTGCACACTGAACTTCCTTCAATTAGTATCTTCCCATGCTGAAAGAACCAAACCTTCTGAACCGTTCTCACTCTCGCGCACACGTACACAGAAAACCGCCCTTCACTTGTACATAATGCCAAGTCCCTTTCTTTACACATCGGCCATCTCAGTGCACCATCGATGGCTTGGTTTCTGTTTTGTATGAAAACAAAAAACAAACAAACAAAAAAAAAAAAAAGGTCTGTCTTCCTGTAGTACTGACCATGTTCAATATTGCACGAAGAAACGGCTAAAGGGGGGGGCATCCGTTCTCTGTCAGGAAGTGGAAAAAAGTCAAGATTTAAGCAATCTGTACAAGCATGGTTATTTATTGTGAAACTATCATTTTCTTTGAATAAAAAAAATGCTTGAAAAATGAAAAGACGTGAATGTGTTTTTAAAACGGACAAAGAATTGAAGTAAAACTAAGGCTAAAACACCCATCCATCCTACAGTAATGAAAAAACAGTAAAAAAAAAAAAAGAAAAGAAAAAACAAACCATAAACAATTTCAAATCATGACTTTTTTTTTTTTTTTTTTTTTGAACGCAGTACAACAGCTGCTGCATGTGAACCTTTCTCGGTTCAAAATTAATTGTCTGTATAAAAGTTCTACAGCATCGCTCGCTCCTAAACCGAGAGGAGGGCGTACGAGAAGCCAAATCCTTGCATTTTTATGCTTTGTACAAAACAGGATAAAAAAGGCAAATTACTTTCTCTGCCAGGTTTGATTAAATCAACGTATTTAACTACAAGTTCTGAACTTGCGTACAATGCAGTCGAAGAAACATGAATGACTTGCCTACTGCTTTGGAACCTAAAACCACATACACAAGTATAGAAATACCACATCTGCAACAAGAGAGCAGGATTTTCATAGATTTAAACTTCATATACAGATTTGGGATTTCAAAAGGCGATAGGACATCTGCTGATCTCAGACCAGATCTGTACTGTTCCCGGTGGCAATGTAAGGGATGCAAATCTAAATGTGTGTTATTACGGTAACCAGTACACATGTTCCCCCATCACTGAACGATCTGTTAAACAGGTCTGACAGACTGGAAAAGTCCGGCAGAGCAGGAGAGAACGCACAGGAAACAACAGATCTTTCCAGGCATTTAATAAGCAATGGTATAGTAGATTAAAACTGTCTTTTACTTCCAAATACTCATTTTTAAAAATGGCTCCAGACAAAGTTAAAGAAGAAATTAAACATCTTAAGAGGGAACAGTGTTGTGTCTGGGTTGTAACGCTCAACAGAATCGAAACATCTCAATCCTCATTGGTCTAAAGTTGAGGTTTGCCGAACAGTTCAGGTGGCGTGTGAATGTGAGCACTCGCACACTTCTGTTTTCAAGTATGTGTGTGTGTAGAATTGTGTGTGCAGTTCACATCGGAAGCAAAAGAGCGCTTGTGTGTGTAACGGGGCATCTGTTGGGCAGTAAGGCTAAACAGCCGGACTTTTGTAGACCGCCGCTTTACCTACGAGAGCGAGAGAGAGAGAGAGAGAGAGAGAGCGAGAGAGAGGGGGAATGCACATGAGCATCTTCATATACACACACACACAACACATTTTATTCTCATGATAAGAGTAATGCTAATGCATTCATCTTCTTGCTAAATAACGCCTTTACTGAATGCTAATCGTTAAGCAACACCGGGAGACCGTATCATTTTGCGTCTACATTTTGTAACCTGTCTGTAACTCACTGCCAGCTGCCCCTGTCCTGCTCCATGGATAGTTCCTTGTCTGTGGCTTGGGTGTTCAGAGCTGGTGGGTTTACCCTGATCCTCTACTAACTGAGCGAAAGAAAGAAAGCAGTCTGGGCTCGATTCCATATCTCGCTCCGTCTCTCCTTCACTCCCATATGCTAGCTGATGCTGGGGTTTGTGGCTGAACACACACTCATCTGGTTTAGCTAGTCTTGCTGCTTTTGGGAAAAGGTTCCTGCAGCCAGTCACAGTTAGTCATATGCACTTTCAGTATATGTATTGGTTTAAAAATTCATTTAAATGAACATGAAATGAAACCTGATCAGTAAGAAAATGTGAAGCCGTACTAGAAAAATAATCCAAATGGCTATGAAGCGAACGTTTTCACCTTTGCAGGTCGATCTGCCTCTGTTGTCCTGCCCGCTTGGAATCGGTTTCTTTCTGTTGTTTTGGTATCTTGCCACTGATTGGTTCAGGTGAGGCGGCTGAGCTGGGATCCTGGGAGGGTGCTGCCCTCTTCCTGCCCCGCCCAGCTCCACTCCCAGGTGTGGTTGTGACCTCTTTCTCTTTATTGGCTGCTGCTGCTTGGTTTTTTGGGGGCCTGCCGCGGCGAGGTTTGTTCGGGGGAGGCTGTGATGCTGCAACAGGATTTGAGGCCACGCTGTTCTCTGTTCCGTCAGTCGCTGGAGCATTCCGCTTTCTCCCGCTCCCCTGGGCCGGTGTTGTTGCTTCCTCCTGAGACGGTGAGAGAAAATGAACATAGAAACAGGGGACACCAATAAATCAGCTGAGTCAGATTGAAACACACACACTGATTAACGAGACAAAGGAAACACTGCATTTCAGTGGAAGCAAATTCTAGTTCAGTTACCTTTACTGACTCAAATGCTTTGTGCAGTTGTATTACAGGTTGTCTGCAGGTATCAACTTAACCTGAATACTTTAAGACTACACGTATGTAACCAATCTTGCTCTGATGACGCACCAAATAGAACAATTTGAATTTACATGCATTTGGAAAATAACGCAGAACAATGTTCGCCTTCCCCTGACAGCAGTGTGGCACGGCCTTGTTAAATTCTCAAATCTGACTGGTCAGGTGACCGTATTATCTCAAATACACGATCCGCGCAATCGCCCAAGCCCTGAAAATGTTTCATAGCCATCCTTATATCAATAATTTACGTACATTTAATGTGGGGGGAAAAAAAATGGGTCAAAACCTTTCATACTATTTGAATCGTCAGCCTATTCAAGGATAAAAAAAGAGAAAGAAAATAATGCAAATAACGTATGCATTTTATGACTCTGCACTTGCAGATTTAGCTCACCTTCTTTCCACCATCCGCTTTGACAATCTGTGGATTCTCTTCATTCTCGCTTGCTCCTGTTTCTGATGCATTAGAACTCATGTCCCTTCATCAGGAAGAAATACAGAGAAGTTTGTCCCCCCATGTTTATGGCTCAATCAGGTCAATATGTTAATCGCTAAAACAGGTTAAACACCGTATACACTTAAGCAAATCTGAAAATAAATGACAGTCCCATACTTGTTCTTAGGAGTTGCTGGAGAAATGGGTTGGGAGTTGGTACTGGCGTTGCTTCCAGTGTTGGAAACCGTGGATTTAGTATACGGTCTGCGTACTGTTGTAACCACTAAAGGCTTGTTCACTGCTCCCAATACGCCGGTCTGCTTTGGCTGTTGCTGTACAGCACATAAATCGGTAAAGTCGATAAATAATAGCAAGCCAACAGATCACGGACACCTTAGGATTATAAATTTCTCACGATTCAAGATGCAACTTCTTGGTGCTTATTCTTATAATTTTAACCAGTATTTTGGTGTAAAAACGTCACATATATATTCAGTAGCATGTAAGAAATATCCACACACAAGGGTCAGATAGAACCTTATAAAAAGGTCTCAACATGCTGTACAGGACAGGACTGTTCATTAAATGTACATTTAACACAATTACACACAACCTCTGGAGCTCACCTGAATTTTTCCAGTGAGCAGGACGGTTCTGGCCTCAGCAGATAGATAGTCCTTATCATTGATGAAGTCCTACAGGGAGAAGGGCAAATCGTGTTACTCTGCTGTTATCCCAATTTAGTCCTTTAACAGTTCCTACCCACTGCCTAGCTCTACCCTGGGGAGAGGCATGGGCGCGTGCGCTAAGGCACGTGAAGCCAGCTTCTGCATTGAACTACTACTCATGCTGCATCCTCACACAAACTCACTGATGTCCACAATTGGCTCATGCTGCTATAATTGGACTGGGAGGAGAGAATACGCCATCATCCCCACCCAGAAATAATGGCTCTCCTGGACACAGATGGCTGTACCATTGTCAGAATTTGAATTGGTGATCTCCCCGTCTATGCCACTTAGGGACCTACTGTGTGTGTGTGTGTGTGCCCCCACTTCAAGGGTTTGAAATACAATGCTGTTGAATTATGAAGAAACCACTACCTTATCAGGTGGAGTGAAGAACTTAATAGGCAGCACAGGGTCTTTGGGTGAGTCCAAGTGACAGGAAGTACTCTTATTCGTGATGACAAACAGCGCCACATCACAAACGATGTACAGTTTCTATTATGAGTAGAGAAACAAAATTAAAACAGTTTCTCCCAGCAACAAAAATTGAGGCGGACATTTCAACATTTAAGTGCATAAAAGAGCAAAAATGCTGAAGCTCACTCACCTCATTGGCCTTTGGATCATCGGGTGCTTGAGCATCTTTCGTCTGTTTGATATTCTCCACCATCTTCCTTAGGAACGAATGGCTGTTATTCTCGTTCTTCGTCATCAGCACCTCCAACATGAACCACAAACACCTGGTAAAAACCAGAGAGAGTGAGAGATAAAAAGGTTTAAAGACAATGGCATCATCCCTCTGCATCAAAGAAGGCGCAGAAGCAGTTAGACCACAAAAACAAACCCGAAATAACAAATAAGCATCTCTAATTTCTGTACATGACACGCGTGTGTGGAACGCTCACTCTTTTATGTCTCGGAGCTGTTCAAAGTCCTGTGGTTTTGTGAAGTCTGGGTCATGTGCCAGCAAGTGGATCATATACGGCACCACATACTCGGGCAAAAGGGACAGGAGCTTCTCTGGAGAGGAAGAGGGAGAAGGAGAGGTGCATTTACTTTTTTTTTTAATTCTGATGGTTGATGCGAACAGATGCTACACGTTTCGCTGATTTAATAACTGCAAAAAGCAAAGCAGATCATATTACAGTCTGCACTGACTAATCAGCATGAACTAAATTCAGTTCTAAAGGATACTTTCTAAAGTGAAGTTCTGTTACTTACCTACGAACCAAGTAATGGATTAACACCCTCACACACAACTGAACTTAACACCTTTTATACTCCTCTTAGAATGATTAACTCTTGGTATGCAGAGGAGCCCAATAAATACAGTGGCGAGGCAGCTTTTACTTATTATGCGCCCAATTTACGGAACACGTTGCCAGAAACCAATCGGAGTCGGTCAGGGTTTCGAAAAGATTATTTTTAAAAATCATGTTTCTACATTGGATTTTTAATATAGCCACTAATTTTAGTTCATTTCACTGGATCATATTTTATTTTGTACAATATAATGATCTGCTTTTTGCTTCCATTTTATTTCTTAGGTCTGTATTTGTTTATTCTACCTGCTTGTTTTGTTAGCCCTGATTTTTATGATTTGCGTTCAGCACATTCATGTATAAAAAGTGCTCTATAAATAAAGTGCTTGAAATGAAAGTTATTATTGTTATTTACTGAGCAGGGGTACAGATGTTCCTAATAAAGTGACCGGTGTTTGTACACGTATGTATGTATCCTTACCCTGTGCCATGGGATTCTGTTTGATGTACTCCCTACGGACACTAATGTTTTTCAGTAGGCACTGTCTGGCGTGGGCACGTCTCTCTTTAACCGGGTCTTTAGCGCAAAGGGCAAACACGGCCATGTACTCCAGGGGCAACAGCAACTTCACCAAAGCCATGTGTAGCTTCTGAGCAAATATTTGACGCACTTGGTAACACTCGTCCTGCGAGAAAAGAGATTTCACCATTTTAAAGTGAGGACATACATACGCATGACGGCCATATGCATATACGTGTGAGTGTAAACGTGTAAAACTCACATTGATGACAAGTCCACAGAGCTGGAACTGTTCGGGTGTGATGATGTCATGGTAGCAGGGTTCCTGTGCCAGCTTCAAAATGGCGCTGCCTGCCGCCAGTCTTAGCCGAGACATATCCGACTTGCTGCGCACACAGACATGGGAAATTTTAAACCAAAGAAGCCGAGGAAATTTTTTTTTTTACCTTGATTTCTGGTAATTCACCAATTCTCCATCATATGACAGCTTCCGAAAAACGGAGGGTGAAGACAAACAAGTGCTTCCACAAGACGTGTGAAGCCACCCAAACACTGAGCAATAAACTGCTGCGTCAAAAGGCATCATGAGACACTGGGAAGAAAGCATTACCTGCCTTTTTCTGTACACATGAGCTTATAGATTGGCTAGTGTGACTGGGATTAACAGGAGAGAAAGTAATTTATCTTTGTGCCAACTATGAATAAATGCCTGCCGTGCATGTCTTCTTGTGCTCTCTGGTAAGAACAATGCACTCATTGTAATTCACACTTATTCATTTATTTAATGTGGTGCACAAGCTATTTATTTTTAGCTTGTGTACGACATTATCTTGACCCTTTCCTTTCTTCAGTATAAAAATATTCTTCAGTATATTTGGTCAAGCCTGTGCACAGCGGTGACCCCTGAACTTTGCCTACCAGATCTTTTTCTGTTCTGTTAGGTCTCCTTCGCTGACCAGCATGGCAGAGAGCAGTCTGAGAGTGGAGTTAGCTGATTTAGACTGGTTATTCTTCATCCCTAACAACCATCGCACCAGCAGCTTAATGGCTTGAACCTGGAACAGACAGTTAGCGTTAGGCAAACATTACATCTGTAAGGCTTCAGTGGTCCACATTCTTTAAACGCTAAACGCACCTTTGCCAACACTTCAGGGGAAACTTCGTCATCAGTTGTCCACAGTCTACCATTCTTACTGCCCACAGACTAAAAGAAAATAAGGGGAAAGCAAAAATTAAGCTCCGTTTAGAAACCTAATCAAGTCAAAAATTAAACCGTTATATGCACTCACTCTGTCGTTCATCAGCAGATCTTTTACAATGAAGTTGGCTACAATGGACTTCATGGGCGAGGCAAACTGATCCGGAGCCAGCATGGAGATATGACCCAAAGAGACGAGAGGAGTGATCAGCTGCTCCGGGACATCAGCGTTCAGACTACGAGACAATGGCTACAGAGACGTGGCGAAACAAGGGAATAGCAAGATCTTAGCGTTATTATGCTGATTAGTACATCAGAAAATACACTCACCATCCACTTGCTCATTTATGCAGCTTTCCAATTAATTTAATTCACTACTAAAGTGAACGGCGAGTGTGCTGTACGTTTAACACTCAAGACTAGTGCTACAGTCAACCTCATCATCCGTTTTTTTTTTCTTTCTTTTGTAAAGTTTCGAGAGAGACCTGTTTAAAATATACCTCAAATATCTGAGCCAGCTGGACTTCTTTATTGTGAAAGATGGCATGGATGCAGTGCACCGCCTGTTTGGCTTGGTGTGGGGTCCCTCTCTTGGCTTTCTGGTGAAGTATGGGAATAAGAGTCCTAAAGACAGACAAGGCAGATTTAATATTCAAAATATTCAAAAGTAACAGAAAAAGATTAAATCTCATGAACCTTCGGTGAGAGTGACCATATAAAACGATGTTTACTACAAAGGGTTGTGTGTCTACAAATGCTTAAGTGTGTTTCCATACGATCTGATCTGCGGCAGCTCGCTCTCAATCTTCTGGCCTGTGTTTCTGAAGATTTGAATGGCGGCCTCTGCCACTTTATCATCCTCCATTTTGAGACACTGCAGAAGAGACTCGTATGTCTCCGCAGAGTGGAACGATGTGGGGTGGGTGAAAGACAAAACCTGAGAGTGAGAGAAAAAAAACAATATGGCCTGAACAATGTACAGATCCCTGTTAAACACGTCTTTAAGTGTCGTGTTTTACACATTTTTAACGGCTAAAGCACATATTTGTAAAATTTGTACCTCCCACTGCTCCAAGTACTTTGAAGCTCAAAATGCCAGAAGAGGTCGGGCATCTCGAACGATAAGTACAGGAGCCAGCAACAGGAACGGCAGCTAATTTGAGCTTTTAACTTTTTTTGAGTTGCCAAAGCATTACTCGGAACAACTTTGTTAACAAAATAATAAACAGCATAACGCGAACACAAAAATTCCTTAAAATAAGCTTTAGAATATTTCTACTAAGCACTCGATCATTTATGTGCCAATTGACTTGGAAACTGCATCAATGCTGAGCAATTAGTTCCATGATGAAGTGCAATTTCTCACCTTGAGTAGTTCCAGTCCAGCACGGATGGCAGTATCAGGGGTAACACCCTCATCATCATCATCAGCAGTGCCTTCAATGGACTTATTTAAAAGCTTCACCAGGGCACTACATGCATAAAACAAACAATGACTGTTAATGCCATAACCAGAAGGAAGTCATAGTACTTGTAGTAAGACCTTGCCACCAGTAGGTGTCTCACATCCAAAAAAGTATAACTACATTAGGGCTCTCAAAAGAAGTCTGGAAGCAAACTGCACTGCACAATCTGGAGTTTATCCATGCTTGCTCCAACTGAACAGTTAACGGAGCCCAACAGTTGGATTGAGTGTGCTGGGAGTAGGGAAAAGACGCAACTACGCAAGTCTGAGAGGTCAGAACCAGCGCGTTACAAAACAGTTGAGCAGATGTGGCCAATTTAAGTGATCCTATTCTTCCGCCTTCACAACGTCTCCTTATTTTCTTTCAACCTTGCTTACTCACAAAACCCTGCACACATTCTTATTTGCCTGCATGGCATTTGGAAGACCTTAGCTGCTAAATGTGGCGGTGTGTTTCCACTTCCAAATCTGCTCAGAACAGCCTAGCACCGAATGAATAGTGATTGTGGACATGAATGTTATTGCATAAAAGACTAGAAAGGGAGGCCATGGAACAAATTTGACCACAGCAACATTCTTCTTATTACATAAACGAAGAAATACCAATATAATAATAAAGTGGTCTAGCCTCACATTACCACTTAAGTCACAATGTAAAGCAGAGCTATGTACTATATACTACATACTTGTTTAGAATCATTGTAATCATTGTACATCTGACCATGCACGTGTACCTGATGGCCTCGGAGTCAATGTGCACTGGTGCGATTCTCTCCAGCAGAAACTTAACCATCTCCAGGAAGGGGTTTGTAGGTTGCTTGGGGTACGTCAGCTTGCGTGTTATCTCTCTCTGTACACACGCAGGAAAAAAGGTCAGTAAAATTCTGGACTTGGAAATTCAGTCAGTAGTATTCAAGAGTAGTTACATGCCGACATACTTGACAATTAAACATGACCTGATTTGCACATTCTAATACGCTCATATTAAGTTTTCATTAACCTTTAGAGGTTTTTAGGATTAAATACTTATTTAGACTGCATTAAAATTTCTGCTAATGAAGCGAATGTTTGTTTGTTTATTAACAGAGAATGCATTAAACTATTGTTTAGTAAAATGCTTTTTAATATGTCTGGGAACACCGAAAAAAAAAGAAAATCCAGTTCAGCAGTTTTCAGTTCTTTGTACGAGATGGTCATGTCTAGCGGGTCAACAGATTGCTGGGACTCGTGTTGTACTCACCACACACTGCTCTGCCTGTTTACAAGAGCAGGTCGGGCTAATGAGCTGCTCCAGCTGCAGCCGCAGCTTCTCATCTTCACCCAAAACCTGATTAAACTTCTTCATGAAGTCCTGAGCTTTCCCTGGGTCAGGCAGATTCTCTGAGAGAGAGAAAACACGAGAGAGAGAGAGAGAGAGAGGGAAAACGAGAGAGAAAACACCAGAGAGAGAGAGAGAGAGAGAGAGAGAGAGAGAGAGAGAGAGAGCGAGAGAGAGAGAGAGAGAGAGAGAGAGAGAGAGAGAGAGAGAGAGAGAGAGAGAGAGGGAAAACGAGAGAGAAAACACCAGAGAGAGAGAGAGAGAGAGAGAGAGGGAAAACACCAGAGA
>JAQQZX010000013.1:4015333-4026526 GCA_030068355.1 Notoglanidium maculatum
GTTATTTCTGTGACCATTGTGAGTTTTTCTTTCATTGCCTGAAGGGTACCAACAATTTTGTCCACGTGTATATATATATATATATATATATATTCATCATGGACATGGCAATATCTGGCAAATGGCAATATTGGGTTTTCAGTGATTTCTTTGGACGGTTCTTTTACTGGGGAAGCTTGATTGTACAACATACATCTTTAACAGAAAAAAATAATTTCTTACTCTTCCCTTTCCAAGCACATATTAGAAAGTACATTAGCTGAAAGAGTGCCCATAGCATATTTCCAAGTACTTGCTTTCACACTCCCATGCGTTTCTGTATGATCCTCCACTTTTCAAAATTTGGGTTCTCAAACTTGTTAGCCAACACAAGTAAACACTGATTCCTCTTATTTCTTCTTCCTTGTGTTCCTTTCTTCTTCTCGGTCATCCTTCCAGTGCTTCCTTTCAGATTAACACTGCCACTTTGTGTAAAAACACAAAATGCAGCAGGTGCTCTCTAGGGATTGGAAAATTCTGTGCTACTGTACCGGCACAACATGGCAGCGCCATAGAGGTGGACCTGCACTCTGTGTAGATATAAAAGCCTCATTCCAAGCTCACGAAATGCCAACAATTAGAGGTTACAGATAATTATACACTAATGAAAACATACTTATGAATTCCATAAGTATATTTTGGAATATATACTCTGTTTTTGCTAAAAGATACCCTCAACATCCTACATAGTGGACGTTTAAAATATGTTGGTTTTCAGGCATGGACCCGACTTTTAAGCACAGTCCACATATTTTTGATTTTCGGTTTTGGGAATGCAATTCCAAAAGCATAATGTTAACCTGCTTTATCCATTTCACAACCAGGTTTCATGTGTTTGGGGGTCATTGTCCTTTTGGAACACACAGTTCTGTCCAATTTTCACCTGTCTAGCTGATGGTTTGAGGTTTTGCTGAAGAAATCGTCAGTAGACCGCTTTCTACATTATTTCATCCTCTATGTTTAATCATGCATAACAGTTAGTACAGTGTTCTAGGGGTTGAATGCCTCACCTTTACTCCTTCTTCTTCTAAATAACTCAGTCTTTGTTTTATCTGGTCAAAACTATCCTCCAGAAGGCTTTTTCTTTGTCTTCAAACTTTAGTTGAGCTTGAAGGTGTCAGTTTTGGAGCAGGGTCTTCTTTCTTTGACAGCAGCCTCTCAGTCCTTGGAAATGTAAAACTCGATTGACTGTAGACAGCAGCTTCCAGTTCAAGGCATGCCTGTGCCTTGGTGGGTCCTGGGTTGTTACTAACCATCTGAAGCAATTCCTTTTCAGCAAAGGGTGACAGTTTGGGTCTTTTTCTAGACCTTGGCAAAGTGGCTACATTGTTGGCACAGAGAAGCTACCAGTTGTAGTCATTCATGATTACTAACAGGAAGTTAAGAGGCCTTGGCTTGGCAAGGTCATCATCGGTTTAATGTGCAATCTTATGTGGGTACTGTATACTTGTATTTAAAAACTGCTGCTCTAAACCTAAAGAATGTCCTTATTCACAATATGCTTGTACTGAACATCTTTTCAACATGCTTAATTCAACTTTATATCAACTTTTTTCTTCTACACCTGTATGCTATAATGGTTTATGATCCAATATCTGGTGACACCTCATAGAGTATGGGCTCCTATTTAACTTCTCACATGGTTCCTTTAATTCCTCACATGCTTTCTTATCTCAGGGAGGTTTTCCTTGTTGCTTCTACCTTGCTTGCCAAAAAGTCTTTACAGATTTCTGTAAAATGAGAATATCAATTATTAAAACTGCTGGAAAAATAAAATTGATTCGAATGGAAAATTTAAAAGGAGGGCAAAATGTTAAAACTTGTGACTAATGCACACATATTTGCATATGTACACCTAGAATTTTTGCATGTTACACAATCTGCATATCGCATATCACATATTGTTATTCTTATGCCCCTAATCACCCTAGGTGGACATCAACATGGGCGGTATGTCGAGCGGTGACCTCTCAGACTTTGTGGAGAATGTGGAGTGGGAATGTCATGGCATGCCAGCTGTCAGGAATGTAATCATGTATGGCTGTTGCTCAGACCCATACCCAGACATCACCTATACAGTGCTGCTGAAACGTCGCTCTTCATTCTATATCTACAATCTGCTCCTCCCCTGCTTTCTAATCTCCTTCCTGGCTCCACTTGGCTTTTATCTCCCAGCCGACTCTGGAGAGAAGGTCTCACTTGGTGTCACAGTGCTTCTAGCCCTCACTGTCTTCCAGATGATGGTGGCTGAAAGCATGCCACCGTCTGAGAGTGTACCCCTCATTGGTGAGTTTGGGTTGGAGTGCTTTTTTTTCTTAGTAACACTTATTTTGTTATTTTGAAACTTGTTTTTCTTTCAAATAGGGGAGAAATATGATGTCATATAAATCTGGCATACACTGCTTTTACTAATAGGGGAGAGAGGAATGAGATCCTTTCTACCCTGAAAGCAGGTCAGTTATGATCTCTTGGACTCCCAGCCCTGGATGATGGTGAAATTGGTGAAATGTCTTCACTATAAGGCAAACATTAAGTTGTGCCACTTGGGAACCCAGAATTATTTTTTATATCTGTCTTGATTTCCATCAAAAAGCTAAATTTTTTTATTTTAAATCCGATTCGTATCCAATTTGCTGCCATGCGACCAGAATGGAATTCATGCAGTTATTTCTGGCGATTTGTGCTACCTATTGTGATATACTCCTTAGCATGTGCATGAAAGGTTTAAAGTAAAGGTTTTAGGGTTAACTGTTATGGTTTAGGGTTTGGGGTTTGGTTAAGGGCTGTGGCTAAAGTCAAGTTTATTCTCCACTATCGGCAGCATTTTCGCCA
Organism: Notoglanidium maculatum; assembly: GCA_030068355.1. Lineage (NCBI taxonomy): Eukaryota > Metazoa > Chordata > Actinopteri > Siluriformes > Auchenoglanididae > Notoglanidium > Notoglanidium maculatum. The sequence continues at coordinate 4,018,205 of JAQQZX010000013.1, forward strand.
AGCTAGCCCAAATAGTCAGAACACTGGCAGCACAGCAAAATAATACTGGAGGGGAGCTGCAGCTGATGAACTGCTTACTGTCCTCCAGAGCAAAATGCTATGCATACATTAGCTACTAGCATGCCCATTTCGTCAGTTTTAATGCCATGAGTCATCATGAATCATCACATCATCGCAGTATTTGTGCAAACTTGTATCACTGTGCACATGTGTGCGTTTTGAAGGACAGGCGCGTTCTCATTGAAGTTACATACAGGTCACTTGTAATTATGATCGTGAACCGTCACAATAGGCAAATCCGATCTGAGCAAAAAATCAGAATTGAGCAATGAGACTTGCGGTGTGAACATAGCCTAAGTGTTACCAATTATCCACAGTCTACTTAATGTTTCTGAGTTAGCATAACTGCTAGAAGTGCAGTGAGTAAACTAATGTAACATCAGAATCAGTGTTTGGGGCTAGGGTTTTGTAGGTTACCCCTCTTTCTCAATCTTACAACATTGCTTGCCCAAAGGGATTATGAAAGTACAAAATCTATTAGTTCCATGGTCTATTTTGATCAGGGTTGGATTTGGATTGGTAAGATTTAATTTGTCTGCAAATATCGTGTAGTTTCTGCAAAGATGTGCAGACTCGCATCTTCTGCAGCAAACCTGTTTTTAGAAATCACCTGTAACCATTAGCCATAATGCCATAAGTCCTTGTTAGTGGGCAGGGCAAGAATGGCTTTTAGGTGTGTATTAGATGTATGATGAATTACTCTACAGGCCAGAATTACTGTATATCCAGTCAAAAGAAAAGCAAAATGTTTTGAGAATTATGCCTTGGTCTCACCAGTCTACAGATCTTTCTCCCATTAGCTTGGCATGGTTATCTGTCAGAGTAACTTTGTATTGATGGAGTTGATTACACTTTCCTCTTAGGGGACTGCTCTTTTCCATAGATCTAAATGCAGATGCCACTTTAGTCAAAATTGCTATTGAACATGAGCCGGTTGAGCATTTTTGTGACTGAAGACCCCAAAATATTTTCTTCTTGCCATCTTGATCCAAAATCAAAGTCAGTTGGTCCTGCTTTAATGGTTACAGGTTTATAAATGCTAGCGCACATGGAAGAATGTTAATTGCTTATTTGTATCTTGGAGTGCATTTGTCTGGAAATTTCTGCAACTGTAGTTTCTCCACTAATCTATTCAGGTTTTTCTTTAAAGTGACATCAATCTATAGCTGGAACAAGTAATATGGTTTTAGGACTTAAGATTTAATTGTTTAAAATGCATGACCATGAAGTGTAAAATTTTTTAAATATTAAATGTTTTGAATACTGGATGTTTCTATAACTGGTGTAAAGTATAGCACAATGCAGTAAGAACCAAAATTCTATCTGGAGCCTGTATCATCTCATTATGTTAATGTATACGTGCACTGATGTACTTATTTGCTACATGTTACAGGTAAGTACTACATAGCAACAATGACAATGATTACAGCCTCCACCTCACTGACGATCTTCATAATGAACATTCATTTTTGTGGTGCAGAAGCCAAACCAGTGCCTCACTGGGCCAAAGTTCTAATTATTGACTACATGGCAAAGATTTTCTTTGTGTATGAGGTGGGGGAGAACTGCACTACTCCTCAAAGTGACCATGGCCCACCTTTTGTTGAAGACCCACTGGTTAGTCTGGAAAACTATGACTATTTCTCCAGCAATTTTTATAGCAATCATCTACATGATGGGTCTTTTGATCAATATAACAGGTATAATAACTGTGGCAGAGTTTGTCACCATGCCAGAAATGACCAGTCAAATGGCTACCATTTCAACACCATGCACATGGCAAATATGCCACCACAGTTCACATCGAGACAGAAGACACACCAGCCCAATTACATACACCACATTGGGCGAGATGGTAATGCAGTTAACCTGAAGGAGGAGAAGCTGAGACAAAGTGATATCTCAATTCCCGATAAGATCAGTGGGTACACTTATGAACAAAGCACTGGCTATCAGCACAATAATGAGTATACCGCACCATACACAATGGAAGACTACAGTAAAAAGGCTAGCACAGAAGAGTGCACATGTGTATGTGCTCAGCACCAGAAAGTGGTGCAGAACATTGAATACATTGCCAATTGCTTCCGGGAGCAAAGGTCAAACCAGGCCAAAGGAGCAGAGTGGAAGAAGGTTGCCAAGGTAATGGACAGGTTTTTCATGTGGGTGTTTTTCATCATGGTCTTTCTCATGAGCATCCTCATCATGGCCAAGGCATCTTGAGATCATGTGATACTAGTTGTGTTCAAATATTGAAGACAGGAGTAATGTAGAAAGTGATGAAAACTGATCCTTGCTATTACATATGTTTTAAAAGCATTACTAGTGCTACAGTAAAAAATTTATTTTTTTAATCACAGAGAATGTAAGATGGATCATGCAAAATTATTAATAGAATAGAGACCATATGCCATAGAAATGATGAAAAATGAATGATGGACTGAATTAAAATATGAAATATAAGTTGTACCTGACAGCTCCAGGTTGCCCAGTTCAATTCTGAGCATGGGTTACTGTATGTGTGGAGATTCTGTGTATGTTCTTCTTGTGTACACAGTATGTGGGTTTCCTCCAGGTTCTCTGGTTTCCTCCTTTCTCCCAAATGTCATGCTGCTAGGTGGAATGACTACTCTGAATTGCCTCTAAGTGTAAATGAATGTGTATGATTGGTTCAGGATCTACAGTGAGCCTGGTGAAGATAAAGCTTACTAAAGACAAATGAAGTATGAAAGAAATCATACCATGCTCCCTATATTTTAAAGGCAATATATTAAACAAGTGTTAAAATGTATTTATTAAATAGTTTCTTGTTTTTTCTTTGGTTGTATATTTAAACATATTTCACATTCACATACCTATAAATTTACATTCCCAAAGGTGAGTATATTACATTGATGTGCACCAGATTAACATAAATGCAATTTTTCTTTTGTCTGTTCTGTTCTTTCATTCTGTAAATCCATTCAAAAATAATGTGCACAATTAAATCTTAATATAATGTATTAATAGTAAAGTGAAGACATGTATTTACGTGTGTCTGAGGAGTAAGACAATCTGTTGGCATGGACACATAAATAATATATGATTAACCTCAAGTGTACACACCCATCAATAATTTAAAAAATGAATTAACTGATTAAAGTAGATTTCAAGTATAGTCCTTCAACGTTGAGTTAAAAAAACTGTATATACACAAAAAGACTAATATCTAAAATACTAAGACTAAAATCACTATGCACTACTCACGTATTCCTTTGACATAGAATCATTACGCAGAAGTGGCTGTTTTACTTACTAGTACACAGATCTACTGACACTGAGCACTCCAACGTTCACACAACTGTCTCTCTCCTGAACACTCTAACCTACTGAACATCAATCAGTAATCGTAATCTTTAAAGGATACTTCATTGAAAAAAAATGTAAAGCTCTGTTTTTGCCCCAGTATAAAGTATATCACAGTAAAAGGAAGTGTGACTGATTTCTTTGCTTAGTTCTTCATCAACAAAAACTAAACACTTCTCAGAATCAACATAAACTTCATTGTAAGATCAATATATTGAAGAGCATTTTAGAAAGGTCTATAAAACTAATTCTAGAATTGAAAGGTGGGAAAAACCTCCTGTTGCTGTCCTTCAGTCAAAGAATGGAGGTCATTAAGCTACATGGAGAGTTCTGTTGATGGACATGAGCTTCTGCGCTGTGCACTCTGTTTCAGATTCAGCAAAATAGCTTAAAAAACATGTCCTAAATCGGTTGTTGCTTTAAATTTTTCAATTGGCAGACTTGAAAAAATAAATAGTATTTTTAATACTTTTATAATAGAACAGATTTAATTTAGCATTTAACAGGATTTTGCAGAAAGCCAAAGCGTTTGTGTGCTTGGTGAATATTCATCTGTCTTTATACTTTCAGACGCCTGTCACTGCCTGCACACAACAGCAGTGACATGGAAAAAGAGCCAGAAAAACTAAAGCCAATCAGTTCAACGTTCGGTAATGTGATATACTAAGACCAGAATCTGTTTCTCCTTTACATGCCGCTCTCAATCACTCATGTTTCAGTAGTCCTTTCACTTCAACCAGCCCTGTGTTTGCCTGATACTTGACTGAGTGAGTATAAGGTAACACGTGACACATAAAATGGGAATTCCTGCAGTCCCTAAACCCTTAAAAAATAACATGACAATATATTACAGTCAAATACACTACATTATATATAATATATCAAGATAGAACTTCCAGTAAGACAAGAACTTCCAGAATACACAGGATTAAACCCCTAATGCTGCCACAAGCCTTGGGTTAACAAGGTCTGCATCATTTGTTGAGGAACCGGGATATACTGATGAAAAGTGGGCTACTGGAACAAGACACACCTGGACTAGGTCAGAAACTTGGAACTAATGGAATGCTACTATAACAGCAAGCCCAAGGAAAGAGGCTATATGCACTGCATGTTGGAACTATGGATTATTATGGATTGAGAAGACCAACATCCACTTGACAATCTACCACCAGTCATGACAAAAGCATCCACTAAGCTCCTTGAGAGAAGATGCTTGCAGATGTTAACAGTGAGCCGCTCAATACATCCACCATCACCATCAACCAATGAGCTCATATATGCCACTGTAACCCTGGAGATGCTTGGTTACAAAATCAAGACCAAGTATATAGAGTGCCCACCATGGAGAAGATGGCTGGAAACCAAGATCAGCCCGGAGGCACATCAGCTGGCTCACATGAGTCATGAGATGAGTCCTGAGATCATGAAGATGTATAACAAAATGAGGAAATACTCAGAAATACTGGAAGGACATATGGGAGGAGGCATTGCATAACACCAATGCCAAGTGGCTGGAAGACCTGAGTATTATTTAAAATGTATAATTTTACACCTAATGAGCGAGCCAGAGGTGACAGAGGCAAGGAAAAACTCCCTGAAACTATATGACGAAGAAACTTTGAGAGAAATGAGACTAAAAAAGGAAGCCATTCTCATCTAGGTGACAACCGATAGTGTAGTTGTAATGTCCCTTCTATAACTGTGTACTATATGGTCATATCTTCTATTAAGTGCTCTTGCTGCTGCATACTGGTCTAACTGGAGCCTTACTTTTTATGTGCCTACTGGAGCATCCAGACAGTAAGGCATAACAACAATCCATCCTTGAGGTAACAAGCTAGTTACCTGCATCACGTAGTGACATTATACAGTATGTCTTATCCTAGCAATATTTCTGAGATGAATGAAGGCAATCCTAGTAATATTATCTACATGAGCTTCAAATTAAAGACCGGGGTCAATTCTCACACCAATGTCTTTTACTGCTGCACATGATGAAACAGAAAGGCCATCTAGGGTTACTACGTACTCAGAAAAATTACTTCTAGCTGCATGTGGTACTAGCACAAGTACTTCTATCTTGTCAGAATAAAGGAGAAGGAATTTAATAAGCATCCAGGGTCCAATGTCCTTTACACATTCCTTAACAATATTAATGCTGGTAACTCTCATCTGGCTTAGCTAAAACATGCAACTGCATAAGAGCTAGTACAATGTTAACGAATCATTTAACCCAGAGGCAGCATATATAAAGAAAAAAGCTGAGGGCCTAAAACACAACACCAAACTTAACCTTAGTATGTGTAGAGAAGTCACCATTTACATCTACAAACTATTAACAATCAGTCAAATAAAGCCAGCCTGACACTTGCACTAATCTTGGTTATGAAGATGTTTGCACTGTGTCATGTTATGACGTAGGTGCCACAAACGTGACATGTCTAAGACACGCAATGGCACAGCCACCTGAGTTATTGCAAACCTAATCCCTGGCACCTCATTTCCTAGAACCATGAGAATACTACAAATCAATGGGGTCAATAGCTGCACTAAGGACAAGCAACACAAGCAAGGAGACACAACCCTGATCAGAGGCCAGTAGTAGTTCATTTACCACTTTAACCAGTGCTATCTCTATGCTATGTTGAGACCTAACTACTGTCTGATACATTACATGAATGTTATTCCTGTGTAGGTACGGTTGTGTTACAACCTTATCTAGGAGTTTAGCCATAAAGGGGAGGTTCACCTTCCATGCTGTTTGAAACTGTTTGACTACCAATACTGTTTTATGTTCTAATTATTGAGTGGTCTATTTTAAGGTGCGATATGTGATTGTTATACCATGGTGCTAGTTTTTTCTCTTTAATTATATTGAGCTATATCATCTAAGCATTCTAAGCATTCAGTTGCCTCATCAAGTACTGTGGGGTCAGACGGTGAGCCAGTCATAGTTGATAACTCTGGGAGATGATTAATAAAACTCAATAACTTATGTAAATGTATGTTTGAAACAGTAGTGTGTCATGGTGCATATATTGGCATATGTGACCATTTTCTATATTTAATCTGAATGTTAGTATTAGATCAAGCATGTGATGGGGTGGGTCCTATTATGGGGTATTAGGTTATGAGTGGGTCCTATTACCTGCTAATTAACCCATAGTGAATCTAGAATGGATTCAACCACTGTTCTCAGAATGTCTTCTGGATTATCAAATAAATATTAAAGTCTCCAACAATTAATGATTTGTCTAAAGAAACAAGGTTTTCATTTAACAGCCACACTTATCAAGAGCAACTTTACATTTATACAACTGAGCAGTTGATTGTTAAAGGCCTTTCTGAAGAGTGTGGCACTTTGTGGCAGTTTCAACAGTGGCAGTTTGATATTGCTAGAACCTGGACTCACAATCTTCCAATTAGAAGTCCAATGTCATAACCAGTAAGCTTTGGCTGCCCTTTGAGATGAAATCTGCAAATTCTCAAAGGAATTCAGAATATAGACCTGGGGGTCTGTAAATAATGATTAGTGGAATTTACTGGGTAGCCATTTTTTCTGGCTGCATATGTTGTTAATATTAAGAACTTCAAATGCATTGAATTTATATCTAGGTTTTTGTATAATGCCTAGATTATCATAAATAACTGCGACACCTCCTCCTCTGCCAGTTAGATGAGGCTGATGTACATACAGTGGTCACTGAATGTTTGTGAACCCTTTAGAATTTTCTATATTTTTGCATAAATATGACCTAAATATGGTCAGATTTTTACACAAGTCTGAAAAGTAGATAAAGAGAACCCAATTAAACAAATAAGACAAAAATATTATACTTGGTCATCTATTTATTGAGGAAAATGATCAAAAAGTACATATCTGGGAGCAGACCTTTACTTTCAGACCCTCTTGTGGAGCAATAACTGCAACTAAACGTTTCAGGTAACTGTTGATCAGTCCTGCACATCAGCTTGGAGGAATTTTAGCCCATTCCTCCATATAGAACGCTTTCAACTCTGGGATGTTGGTTGGTTTCCTCACATGAATTTCTTGCACAACATTTCTATTGGATTAAGGTCAGGACATTGACTTTCCAAAACATAAATTTTATTCTTCTTTAACCAGTCTTTGGTAGACCAACTTGTGTGCTTAGGGTCTTTGTCTTGCTATGTGACCCACTTTCTCTTGAAATTCAGTTCATAGACAGATGTCATGAAATTTTCCTTTAGGAATCTCTGGTATAATTCAGTGTAATCAAGTAATGATGACAAGTTGTCCTGATTCAGATGCAGCAAAACAGGCCCAAACCAAGGTACTATCCCCTTGCTTAGAAGTTACCCTGGGTTCCTTTGAGACCTCGCCGACTATTGCTCTTGGAGTGAGCTTTGTTGGTCGACCACTCCTGGGGAGGGTAACAATGGTCTTGAATTTCCTCCATTTTTACACAATCTGTCTGACTGTGGCTTGGTGGAGTCCAAACTTTTTAGTGATGGCTTTGTAACCTTTCCCGGCCTGATCAGCTTCAACAACTCGTCTTTGTTCATGAGATAATATGCTTATACAAAAATGTTGTGAAGATCAGACCTTGACAGTTCCATGTTCTTTAAATAAAATATGGTGCCCTCTCAACACCTGATAAGACCTGAGTTTAATTTCACCAGAGGCACAAGAAGGATTTTTGAACTTGGGGGGGAAAACTGTCAGCAAATGGTTTCAACTTCAAGATTATGCAATTGGTTATTTTGCATAATTTGGGCTAATGGTTTGGTTCATGTTAGATTGAAAATCTTGTCCATGTTTGTTTAATTTGATCACTGTCCTTACATTTATGTCATCTGGCAGATGCCCTTATCCAGAGCGACTTACATATATCTTATTTATACAACTGAGCAGTTGAGGGTTAAGGGCCTTGC
>JAQQZX010000013.1:4027382-4038374 GCA_030068355.1 Notoglanidium maculatum
TTGCAATAATCTAACCTAGAGGTAACAAAAGCATGAACTAGTTTTTCTGCATCATGCAGTGACATCATATTTCTTATATTAGCAATATTTCTATCATGCAGCATCCTGACATCATGAGTACCAAATCTGACCTAAATCAGATCAACTGTCTAAGATGAGTATGTTGAAATGTAACATGTAAAAACACACCAACTACAAAATACCTGACATCCTGTTGGACAGGGGTTCATGTAACTATATGCAGGGCTCTATGACACATGGTGGCGCTATATAGTCACTGGGCCAAACTTTGGTCCCTGAGTAACTATAACAAGCACTGACGTGTATGCCAAATTTCACCTATGGGAACCACCTAAAAAAATGGTCAAATGTTGAAGAAAAAAAAATCCTAACAGAAACAATACAGTCCTACACGCACTATTTTGGAGAATTTTGGATACCCAGACATTTTCATATCAAAAGTTTAAATTGTTTCATGATTTTATCTTTGCTTACAGGAAGACTATGTAAGTGCATTTCCCTTTTCCCAGCTCTTTCCCCCAACACTTTCAGCAAAAAGCATTGATGAGCAATGCTTCTTTATGTTTTTAAAGTTATATAGTTACTCATTTACGCGGGTTGTTGAAGTTTGCTGATGAGTCAACTTTTAAAAAAAAATCTCCCTTAGGCAGTTTCTATTTAAATCTAACTGTAGATGTGAGCTTATGCTATTTTAATATTTGTTTTTGTTAAGTAATAAATTGTAAATGTTCATTTCTTGTCCCTGTTTAATTTATGACCGTCATAATATTCTTCCCTTACAGTCATAGAATAATTCCTCTGTTTGTTGCAGATTGAGTCTTACTGGTCCTATGAGGTTTGCCATGGTAAACATGTGAGGCAATATCATGAGGAAAAAGAGACTGGTCAGGTCTGTAAGACGGATCCAATTCTCTGCTTTAAAGCTGGAAAATACTGTTTTGTTTTGTTTTTTTAGATACTAAGCACATAATTTAACAGTAATTAACACGATTGGGAAAAAGTTACATAGTACAAGGATTTACTAGACTGCATTTATAGAAATGTGATGCTGATTTGTCTGTTATGGGCCTGCAGAAAGTGAGCATACAGGAGTATTACCTGGGGACCATGACCAGCAAACAAACTGATTCTTCAGCAGGTAGCTGCTTCTTTTTCTACACAAACAGATTTTTCATTTCTGCTCCCGGGTTTAAAACATATGAAGCAAAGCAATGTTTCTTTTTTCTTTTTTTTCTTTTTAGTTTTTAAGCCTATGGGGTTTTCATGTGCTTTTTCTGCTTCTCAGAATCCAGTAAAGCAGGGGATGCTGCTAATGAAAGTCCAGACACCAATACTGAGGTATGTGAAGTGCCTATTAGGCCAACTAACATGTGAAAAGCTAATAGTTCTTTGTATAACATGCAGTGTTAGAGAGGTCTTTTGGTGCATTATTTGTTTCTGAATAAATATATAAAAATGCTTGTAAATGTTACAGGTGCCAACTAAGAATATAGACGGCCAGCTGACCCCTTATTTCCCAGTGGAGATGGGGAATGGGACCCCATGTGTGCTGAAACAGAATAAGCCTCGTTCTACCTCTGTGTTGTACGTGTGTCACCCAGAGGCAAAACATGAGATCCTTTCCATTGCTGAGGTGACAACCTGCGAGTATGAGGTGGTGGTGCTCACACCATTGCTCTGTGTTCATCCAAAATATAGGTAAGTTAGAGCAGAGGGTAAACACGAGCGCTAATAGCAGACTGCTATTGCTTAGACCGAATGCATTCTGCAAATGTATTCATGTATACAGAGTCAGCAAAAAAAAGTGTATACACACTTCTGGAAAAGAAAAATGAATCAGGTTTCTGAGTTTGGCAGTCAGATGGGCGAGTCTGGGTTTGGCGGATGCTGGGAGAACGTTACCTGCCTGAAAGTGTTGTGCCAACTGTGAAGTTTGGTGGAGGAGGGATAATGGTGTGGGGCTGTTTTTAGGGTTTGGGCTAAACCCCTTACTTCCAGTGAAGGGCAATATTAATGCTTCAGCCATTTTGGACAACACTATGCTTCCAACTTTGTGGACACAGTTTGTGGAAGGCCTTTTTCTATTCCAGCGTGACAGTGCCCCAGTGCACAAAGCAAGCTCCATAAAGACATGGTTGGATGAGTTCGGTGTGGAAGAACTTGACTGGCCCACATAGATCTCTGACCTCAACCCCATCGAACACCTTTGGGACGAACTGAAACGAAGATTGCGAGCCAGGCCTTCTCGTCCAACATCAGTGCCTGACCTCATAAATGCTCTACAGAATGAATGGGCAAAAATTCTCACAGAAACACATCACAATCTTGTGGAAAGCCTTCCAAGAAGAGTGGAAGTTGTTAAAGCTGCAAAGCAGGCACCAAGTTTATGTATTTGAATGCCTTGAAGGCCCTGTTTATGCTTGGTTTTAAGATGCGTCTTGAGTGTTCAGGTCACAAATGGATTGCCGAGACACATTGCCGTTTACACCTTGTTTATCATGCGTCTCCAAGGTATCCGACTGACCACTTTTGTTCAAGTTTCATTACCGCCGGTCAAAGTTCCCCAAGCAAAATTATATTAAAATGTTAAACCTGCAACATACCTTCGTTATTTTCTTGCACTCCAACCACGTACATCGGCGCTTCTCTAAATTTTTTTCTAGCATGTCGCGCTGTTACCAAAATAATAACCGCGCCCAGCATTAATGACGTATTTTCCTGTTACATCTGTGTAGCTGATGCATCAGGACGCATCAGCGTTTACACTACACAAGGTATGTGGTTAAATGCGTCCCAGACCACCTCGGCAAGTGGTTTGAGTGAATGCGTCTTGGAGGTCGTTTACACTTGTGTTTAGCGCTGTCCAGTTGTAAGCATATCGCCCAAGACACATTTTAATATCAAGTGTAAACGGGGTCATAGTGTATGTGCTAATCATAGCTTCAGGTTCTTGTTCTTGGCTGACAGGAGTGGAACCTGATGTGGTCTACACATTATATTGTGTATATATTGTTTGTGTGTGTGTGTGTGTGTGTGTGTGTGTGTGTGTGTGTAGTATATATTAATGGTATTTATTTTGTTTTAGATATAAACCACTTGTAGAAGAATTTTGGGAGATAATAACGTTCATTGCACATCACCGCTTGTACACAAGTCATAAATGCCAAATTCCTTATACATCTGGCAGTTCTTATACACAAAGAACTTGTTTTAGGCATACTTTGATAAGTGAACTCCCTGAATTATTAGCACCCTTAAAGGTGATCAACGAAAATAAAGGTGCAAAGATATTATTGGATCTGTACGGAGTTTGTAATGTCCATCGCATTAGCCATGCCCAACAAGAAGTGAGGTGTTTTGTGTGTCTTGATATGCATTATATTTGAACATACTCATCCTAGAGGAGTTAATCAGATTCACATCAGATTTTGTATACATGATGCCAAGGTAAATTGCGAAGGGATTTTTGATGTCTTGTAAGCTGTTGAAATGATGAATTTATATGCGTCACATGCGTGAGTCATAAAGTCTCCATGGATTGCTTGATACAGCTCAAATTTCACAGGCTGGGGGTGACACGGTGGTGCAATGTTTAACACTGCTGCATCACAGCAAAAAAGGTACCGGCTTCAATCCCCAGGTCCTCCAGGGGCCTTTCTGTGTAGAGTTTGCACAGTCTGTGTGGGTACGCTCCCACAGTCCAAAAGCATGTGGATTAGGTCAACCCCATCTATATTGCAATTGTTTCCACCTAGATATTGCTCCTAGACAGTATTGTTTATGATGATATTCACATTCCCGGGGTGGCTTTTTCACACATCTCAGCTTAGTAAAAAGGAATTCATTGGGTTGTGTTAATCTGGTGATTGGAGGTGTGAGGGCCCATTTTTATTGATTGTGGCTATATGTTTGCATTAATTTTATAATCATTCAGTGTTTGATGCTTATTGCTTAGTTTAAGTATTTAAGACTGTTGGTCTTTGATGGCGCAATTGGTTATTTAAAAAAAAGCACTTTTTTTTTTTTTTTAAAGCATTAAGCCTTTGTCCTGTTCTTGTCGCAAAATATTCAGGTTGAAGTCATCTCCAGTGAATGCCATCTTTTGCCAGGCGCTGGCAGGCTCTCCACTCCGGCCCCACAGCCTCTCGCAGCTGGACCAGCAGCAGGAGGAGCTACTTAAGCCACACTTCATCCCTCCTGCTGAACGAGAGGTGAGAGCAACATAGATGCTACATTCACTACAGGGTAATGACATGAGATGGCACAGTGATTCGTACACATAGTATCATATTTTCCAGTTTGTCTCTCACATTCATGTTAAATTTTGCGTGTCACATTCCCATCATTAAGGTGTATTGAATTGTGACACTTGTGAAGTTTAGCTTTTTTTATTACGTAAGGTTGAAACACGCTTTTTGGGTTTAACAAGAAGACCCCATTTTCAGACAGATAAGCGTTTTCTCTTTTAGGAAGACACATCACCTCTGCGGGAGGAGGTCTTTACTTCCACACACAAACCTATGGCAGTAGGTGGACACACCCAGGTGACCGTGGGCACTACCCACATATCTCGCCTGACTGATGAGCAACTCATAACGGAATTTCTGAGCGGCTCGTACTGTCTACATGGGGTGAGGCCTTTAAGAGTGTCCATATAATCTTTCCTCCAGAAATTATTTACATGTGAAAAGGTAAATGATCCTACATTAGGTCTTCTGCCTATATTACTGTTTCTTAGTGGTATTGCTACTGTTTTGCCTTGATAAAGCCATGATTCGTTCATAGACTCGTACTGTTCTGTTCAGGGTGTGGGATGGTGGAAGTACGAATTCTGCTACGGAAAGCATGTTCATCAGTATCATGAGGTGAGAGAAAAGACAATGTTTTGTAAATTAAACCAACATACATATTGGAGAACATACAGTTGCTTGGATGTTTTTGAATTTGAGCAGAATAGTACCTATATGATCATGCATCTGTTGGTGAACTATCTAGGAACAAAAATACCTACTATTATCTATGGATTACGGATTTCAGAGACCCAGTGACTGCAGAAAAATACTGTAAATACTAAGCCTCACCAGTTTGATGGTGGTAGTTTTTTTACCATCATAACCATTATTTTGTCACGTTCACTTTACTGGACTACAAAACAACAAAAAATACCACTGTCAAATTACATATGGACTGTACTATTTTTCAATAGTTTGAAAAGGTAATTGAGCCATGCTAAGGAGTTCAACTGAAGAAAAAATATGGAGAAAAATGTTTCGTTTGCATTCCCAGACATGACATCATTAGATTTTTTGTGAGTGACCAAGTCATTTGTTTTCATGTTTTCTCAGGACAAAGAACAAGGGAAGAATATTGTAGTGGTGGGCAGTTGGAATCTGGCTGAGCATTTGGAGTGGTCCAAAAAGAATGTGGCACGCACCTACCAGCTTAAGGAAGAGGGAACGCAGAAAGTGAAGTATGACATCTGCGCATTGCTCTTTTTCATTTGTAAACATGACAAGCTAATGGGTTTTGTAAGGAACAAAAAAACTTGGGGGTGTGCAGTTATGGGATAACAATCAGTTATAACAGCTATAAACAGTCATGCCCATACCAGCCTATTTTGCCCTGTCTCTCTTGAACTTAAAACTAAAATTAAGTTCTACAGCTTGCTGGGCAACTGAAAAGCCCTCCATCCTGAAGAAGTTACAGCTTTACTTTTGATTGTTGCAAAGTGCTGTCTCTGGTGACTGGTGAAATCAGAAATTTCCACTGAACACGCTATCAAAACATACTATGAAGTGGTGACAAAGTGCTGCTGTGAGTCAAAATGGGTTATTGTCTCAATAATTTACCGGGATTTTTTTTTTCTTCTTAAAAAAAATTAAGAACAGTGGGGGAAAAAAAACATGTGCAATGAATGTACAGTTAATACTTTTAAAAATGAATTAAATTATTATTATTGGAAGAGACATCATGCCCGCTGAACAGGGAGTTGTCTAAAAGAGTCATATGGAGTAGTGGCTATATAAATAGAAATATGATGAATTTATTTCTTCAAATATGGCCAGTTTGTACAGAAATATAATGGCGGCAGAAATGTAGTGGCCATAAGTATGGCAGTGTTTAGGTTGCGTTGCTGGATCCACCCAATGATGATGGACAAAAACCTCTCAAACAAATAGTCTACCTCCTATCATTTTAATGAACTTGGCTAGAGCCCACATCGCATGAACATTAAAAAAAGTTCTCACTTGCATGGGTTAAATGGCTTCTGTTTTTCAATTGCACACAAATTTAGTGAATATTTTGTGAACCCAGTCGTTTCATATTAAAGGCATTAACTGCTGAAATACTAAATAAGGAAAAGTAAACTAACAATCATAAGTTGTCATTTTTAATACTTAGATATGCCTTCAGCATTTGATATGCATGTTCAGTTGGATTCAGGTCAGGTGATTGACTTGACCATTGCAGAACATTCCACTTCTTTGCCTTTGTAAGTAAGCAACAAAAGGCTTTTTAACTATGCTGCTCAGTATTGTCCATCTGCACCGTGAAGCACCATCCAATGAGTTTGGAAGCATTTGACTGAATGTGAGCAGATAATATAGTCCTATATATTTCATAATTCATCATTGGCAGTCATATGCCATAAGCTGAGGTGTTCTGCTTCCTATCATGAGCAGTTCCTTCCTTTCTCCATCCACTTCTCTTCCTATCATTCTGGTAAAAGAACATCATCTGCTCATAGGACAGATGAACTGTATGAGCTTTTTAAAGGCTTACATCAATGGTTTACATCGTGTGGTAAAACCCCCTGTATTTACTCTGGTGATATCTTCTCTTAATTGTTGAATTTTAACACACGTGGATGGTGTTTTTGATCTGCCCCAGTGTTGTAAAGGGGTTTTTCTTCACCAGGGAAGTATTGTCATCCTCCAATGTTGTTTTCTGTAGTCTTCTGGGCCTTCTAATGTTCCTGAGCTCATATTTGCATTCTTTATTTTTATGAATCTACCAAATAGTTGATTTGGCCATAAATAATGTTTCTGCTTTCTTTCTGAAGGGTTTGTTTTGATGGTGGTGCAGTGGTTAGCACTGTTGCCTCGGATCAAAAAGGTTCTGGGTTCGAACCTGCCAGCTGACTGAGGCCTTTCTGTGTGGAGTTTGCATGTTTTCCCTGTGCCAGTGTGAATTTCCTCCAGCCCCTCCAGTTTCCTCCCATAGCGCAAACACATGCAGATTAAGTCAGCTGACTACTTTAAATTGCCCATAGTTGCCAATTAATGAGTGTGAATTGTTGTTGATAGTGATAGTTTGGTGACCTGCCCGGGGTGCACCCTGCTTCTTTCCTAAAATCATCTGGGATTTGCTCCAGCTTCCCCCTGAACCCTGACAGATAAGTGGTGTAGAAAATGGATGGACAATAGCTTCAATGTCAGCTTTTTTTACTTGTCTCAATTTGATTTAATATTGAGAGTTAACAGCAACAAATTCCAAAATACAAATGCCACACTTGAAATCAACTTTAGACTATTTATCTGCTTACTTTTGAGTGAAATAATCAGGGATTGACACAAACCTGGCCGTTGTACAGCCGAGCAGCCAAATTTCCAATTACTTTTGGTCCCTTAAAAATGGGGGGGACCATAAATGCTGTAATTCCTAAAAGCATGCTGTAATTCCTACACTGTTCACCTGATTTGGATGTAAATATTCTCAAATCAATTCAGTTAATTGACTGTTTAATTTCAACTTAATATACACAGGCAAGTATGAAGAAAATCAGCATTTCCAAAACGTGTAAATCCTCTGGATTATTATTTTTTTTCAGGTTGGCTTACGCAAACATTTACATGCAACTTTACTAAAGGATTGATGAATGATTTACTAAAAGTTTGTTTAATCCGAATGTATTCATATTTGGTTACATCAATAAGGACTCATTTAGACTCCGTGTTAAATATGTATACGGACACGGATGGAATCTTCCGTCTTTACTCTGTTCTGATTTCATCCATATTTGTGCATGTTTTCTGAAAGCTTACAGATATGAATGAAATGGATCAGTACCCCTGGAAGTCATGGGGGTAGTGTAGCCTATAGTTCAAACGAGACACTACAAATAAAAAAATAAAAATGATAAAATGTAAAAAAAAATTAAAAAATTTTTAGTAAGAAATCTGAAAAATCTATATTATGTTACAATGCTGCCTTTGCTTTTGCCTCTTTCTTAACATGCTTTATTACGACCTCTACCATCGCCATGTTGTTGTCTTGATTTTTGACTCTAATCTGCCCTCTAGTGTATGTATTGCTTAACATTCATGCCACTGTAAAGGATGCATGGAAGTATGTGGACAGTGACGGTTACATTCTTTGAAATGGACGTATTTATTTTAATATGAAAAGGGAGCCTTAATAGGTAGAAACGGCAGCATTATCAGCATGGTCTATGAACTCTAGCTTCATCAGTCCAGTTCGTACAGTGCCTTGCAGAAAGCATTCCCCCCTCCCGTCTTGGTGTTTCTCCTGTATTATTGCTTTACAACCTGGAATTAAAATGGATTTTTATTTGGATTTTATGCAATGGACCTAAAAAAAAAAAAAATTCCAGATTGTTGAAGTGGAATGTAGAAAAGTGCCTTTTTAACTAACTAACTAACTAACAAAATAAGTAAATAAATAAAACTGAAAAGCTGTGAGTGCATGTATTCACCCCATTTGCTATGAAACCCCTAAATAAGATTTGGTCAATAACTTCAACAACCAATAACTTTAAAAGTCGCATAATTAGTTGCTTTTATGTCCACCTGTGTAATGTCAGTATAAATACACCTGTTCTGAAAGGCCCCTGAGTTTGCAACACCACTAAGCAAGCAACATGAAGATCAAGGAGCTCTCCAAGCATAAACACACCTCTAAAGCTACACTGGAGTGGTGTAAAGTGAAGCAGTCCTTGGAATGGCCTAGTCAAAGTCCAATCAAGAATCTGTGGTATGACTTGAAGACAGCTGTACACCAACACAACCCATCTTGACGGAGCTGGAGCAGTTTTGTCTCGAAGAATGGGCAAAAATCCCATTTGCAGCAAAAGGTGGCACTACAAAGTATTGACTTTGGGGGTGAATACAAATGAACGCTCAACATTTAATCACGTTAATTACTGTTTGTGTGACGATAAATAAAAAAAAAATATGTGCAACTTCAAAGTGGTAGGCATGTGTCAAATGTGTTGTGTCAAACCCCATACCTGCGTTTAACAAATTTAATTGGTTCTGTCGCCCAAAATATTTATTCTGAATAGCTTTTATTTTAATTTTTTAAACAATGACCCTAAAATGTCTTATTGAATACATGGCCTTTCTTGAAAGTTTAAAAAAAGGTCAATTTTCTATCTGTATTTTGTATTAGGTTACACCCCCACGTTAATATAAACCTGTGATTTGCAAACGAAACCTGAATGAACACCTTCTGTATAATCAGAATTATGGAGTTATATTGTTGCTAATGTGTACTATTCCAGGGTGGTATCCCACTTCTATGGTCATGGAGATGTGTGTGACCTCACAGGGAAGCCCAGACAGGTCATTGTGAAGCTCAAGTGAGTTACTTCTTCAGTAATCAGCAAAAAAGTGTGAGAGCCAGTGAGAATTCGTATCTTGTCATTCTGTCTTTCATTTTCAGGTGTAAGGAATCGGAGTCTCCTCATGCTGTTGTTGTGTATCTGTTGGAACCCCAGACCTGCCAGTATATTCTTGGGGTAGGAAGTTATAACTCCTAGATATTCTGAAATGACCAAAGACCAGTGCTCTGTAATATGTGTTCTCAGCTAAACATAAAAAGAGTAATGAAGTTTTAAACTGTGCTTTTTTTGTTTCTCTTCTTTGTCCCTTTTTCTCCTCAGGTTGAGTCTCCAGTGATCTGTAAGGTCTTGGACACAGCCGATGAGAATGGCCTTCTCTCCCTACCTAGCTAGAAATTAGATGTGCTAGTGAAATGGCCATGGTTTTAGAAGGGGAAGAATATTATGTTTGGAGAGAAATATGCATTTCTGAAGGAAAGCATAGTGCCTGAACCCAGGAATTATCCCTTTAAGAACACTGAGAATTTGCTCTAGACTGAGCGCTGGATGATATTTTTTTCCTGTATTGCTGCAGGTTTATTTTTGGAAATATGTCAATTCTGGAATTGGCAGTGGTTGAATTGTTTAATTTCCTGATCTGCTGGAGAATATCTCTCTGTTTTTGGCTCATTTTAATGACTGCTCATGAATGGGTGTTTTTTTTTTTTTTTTTTTCTTTTTTTTTAAATTTAAGTTCATGCAATAATTTCTGCAGGGTAATATATTGGGTTGTTTTAACTGTATTTATTTCTGTTAACTACGTGTTTGCTGTGCCAAGCAATAAATTACATTTTACGTAATGCAAGTACTCAAGAATTGAAACAGTTGCTTCTTTAAATATATATGGAGAGCTAGAATGCCATGCCAAAGTAGTGGAACAATTTACATACTCAAGCCGTTTAATCTTAAAGACGAGAAGGCAAATGCAGCAAGAATACAGACTGTGAGCTTTTATTTTGAAGTACATCTAAACACGTACAATATGTTTCATGTTGAGTTGGCCGAGAAATGGCAATGGCAGTATCATTACCACATTTAGGTGGACATGGGTGCTTACAGTCATGCATTATAGTAAGCATTTGTCTTTTTTTATGCAGAGTATGCACGGTGTATGTATACACACGTAAATGAATGTAGTTAAACTGTGCTTTATGTCAGGGATGTTTGCATGGGTTTTTAAAACTGGAGTATTCTGATTTAGGATGGAATCCCATTGTCCAATTCAGTAAGTGACTTGAGCAAACAAAAACAAAACAAAATTGCTTCCTCTGTTTTATCCATCCATTATCTATAGCGCTTTATCCGTCTGGGTCGCGGGGAAGCTGGAGCCAATCCCAGCATCTTCGGGC
>JAQQZX010000013.1:4055083-4068616 GCA_030068355.1 Notoglanidium maculatum
GCCCAGGATGTCAACTTCCACAGAACAGCTTCCAACCTGGCCTGATTCCATGCCTGGACATGCCCAGGCTGCACAAAAGTCTGATCAGTCAGTTACAGGAGCGAAAATGTTTGGATACAAATATAAGAAACAATCATGACAAAACTGAAGATTTCTCTGAAACGGTACGTGATGGGTAAATTTCGATGATATTCGAGATCAGCACCCAAAAATCTATAAGAAACACCCAACAGTGTTCAAGAAGCAAAAAGTTTGTTGTGCAGTGTTATTAGTTACCAAGGAAATAACGTAGCTTCCCTATTTGTATGGACCTTATATGCTACAGAACTGTTTAGTCAGTTATTACTCATTGTGAAAGATTTTCCTGATTTTGTGCTTAGTAGCTATATTAGCTATACTGTAAATCCAGTCACATGTTCACATTTCATTGTTTTTATTGAAAAAGTTATGGTTTCTATGCCATTGTACTTGTCTGTCTCTCAGAGTGAGGAAAACACAGTCATGAAAAAAGCTCTGGGCAACATTAAGAATATCAAATACAACCGTATGTGCTGGCAAGATGGCCGCTTGTTTGAGGATAAAGAAGATTGGGTGGTGGATAGCTGCACCAAATGCACTTGTCAGGTAGAGGACATAGATGAAGGAGAATTGGGTTATATAGGCTTTAAATGTAATTTTTCCCCTTTATGAACTCTTCTTTTTGTTGGTAGGAGTCGAAGATTGTATGCCACCAGATTACGTGTCCACCTGTGGCCTGTGCTATTCCAGTTTTCCTGGATGGAGAGTGCTGTCCAATGTGTCTATGTAAGTAGAATTATTTATGATAAAGTGGGCACAGAACATAATGCAGATCTGAATCTGTTTTCTTTCACACTATAAGGTAGGCTTTCAGTTTACCAACAGTACCATCTGTTCAGACCACAGTGTGTAATTGAAGTTATTAAGTTAGCTGTCTGGGTGTCATGGTGGCATAGTGGGTAATGTTGGCACCTCAGAGCTACAGTATCCTGTATTCAATCCAGAGTTGGGTTTACTTTCTGTGTGGCATTTCACATGTTCTCCCCATGTTCCTATGGGTTCTCCAGTTTTCTCCAACTTTCCAAAACATGTAGGTAAGTGGATTGCCTAAGATAAATTGTTCCTAGGTGTAAATGACCATGTGAAATTGTGTTTGAATGGTGCCCTGTGATGGACTGGTGTCCCATACAGTGTGAACTTTCCCATCTTGTGCCCAGTGTTAATGGGATAGGCCCTAGACACATCATGACTCTGACCAAGATAAAATGGCTTCTGAAGATGAATGAATGAAGGAAGTAAGCTACTATGCATATATGACTGGAAGCAAATTGAGATGTTATCCAAAGTGTTTCTGAGCCAACAGGGTGTGTGTAGATCATCTAACTCTTCTTGGCCTGTGCTTCTCTATTTGGCTTATAATAAACTAAACATTCCCACAATGAAAAGGACTGCTGAGGGTGTGGTGTGGTCAATGCTATCCAACCTCTATCTGGGTTTAGTTGCACTAATAATTATACTGTAACCAGTAGCTGAAAAATCATGATGAAGTTGTTCTGTTTCTTTTATGTGACTGTTTGCAGCTAAGGACAGTGAGGATGGCTGGTCACCCTGGTCTGCGTGGACAGAATGCACAGTCACTTGTGGGACAGGCACTCAGCAGAGAGGCAGGTCCTGTGATCCGACGAGCAACCCTTGTAGTGGTTCTTCTATTCAAACTCGCACATGTAGCTTGGCTAAATGCGACATTAGAGGTGAGAAAGTAAAATATTACTTCTTGTGGCTTTACTGAACATTGCAGATATGTGCAGACTTGTATTTATGCATCACATTCCAATCACTCAACTAGAGAGCTGATTGTTCTTTGTTCAAACAGTGTAGTTAAAAACACTGTTATATAGTTAGGAATATACAATATCAGTGTACCACATTGATGTTTCACATTACTAATTACATACCCATTGCTAATGGGTCAGTTCCTTATTATCTCTGTTTTAATACTGACTCTGCCATGCAGAGTTGATAGATATTTTTTCCTCACATGCACTGTATTTAGTTGTACAGCCTAATAAAATAGATATATAGGTAGATAGGTAAATAGCCACATATGTATGTACATATACAGAGCCATAGCCAAATATCTCCAGAGGGTCAGAGAGTCAGCTCCATGGTAGGAATAAGATCCAAGCCATCAACATATACACCCTACCAACCATCAGATACCCAGCTGGAATAGTGAGCAGGCCACAGAAAGAAATAGGAGTCTCAATGAGCAATGGATAGAAGGGGGAGAGTATTAGTGAGTGCCAGAGCCACTATTCAGAATGAGACAAGAAACATCCGTGAATATAACAAGAAGATGGGCCTGAGGACAAATTGATGAAAGGGTGTCTCAGGCAGCAAAAGACAGCAGATGATGAGGAGGAAATGAAAGCATCATGGAAGACAAAGTCCTTCCATGGAATGTACCACTGGCATATAGAGGAAGTGGCTCATGTCAGGAAATCCATCCAGTGACTAGAAAAAGCAGGCCCGAAGGACAGCATGGAGGACCTGATCATGGCAGCTCAAGAACCTAAGCACAAGATATATAGAGGCAGGGGTCTCCCCATGTTCCTAAGGGTTTTCCAGTTTTCTCCAACTTTCCAAAACATGTAGGTAAGTGGATTTCCTAAGATAAATTGTTCCTAGGTGTAAATGACCATGTGAAATTGTGTTTGAATGGTGCCCTGTAATGGACTGGTGTCCCATACAATGTGAACTTTCACATTGGCAGGGGTCAACCACAGTAGACAGGACCTGTGGTGCAAAGATGCCCCTGAAACTGTCCAGCATATAGTGGCTGGGTGCAAGATGCAAGCTGGGACAGCATACACTGAAAGGCATAACTAAGTCGTGTGGATAGTGTGCAGAAACATCTGTGCCCAGTATGTGCTAGAAGTTCCCAAGTTCCCATGGGCGACACCACCGAAAGTGGTTGAGAACAACAGAGCTAAGATCCTGTGGGACTTCAAGTTCTAGAAAGATAAGCAGCTGCTGGCCAACCATCCAGACATAGTGGTGGTTCATAAGGAGCAGAAAACAGCAGTAGTGATAGATGTGGCAATCCCAGCTGAAAGTAACATCAGGAAGAAGGAGCATGAGAAGATCAAGAAGTACCAAGGCCTGTAGGAAGAACTGGAACAGATATGAAAGGTAGATATATATAGGTTGCTTCACAGCAAGACGGTCCCAGATTCGATCCCCGAATTGGCCAGGGTCTCTTACTGTGTGGGGTTTGCATGTTCTCCCCATACCTGTGTGGGTTATCTCCCACAAACCAAAGACATGTGGTTTGGGTTCAAGATGGCAGTGCACACAGATGCAGTGGCTTAGTGCTTCCGATGAAAATATCATTATGCAAGAAATGTGCAATGACAATAAAAGGTATTCTATTCTATATACAGGGTGGGCAAACAAAAGTAGGTTTACAGTACTAATCACGTCATGTTTAGTCTCTTAGCTGCTCAAAATGTCCTCCGTCAACATTGCAACATTGTTGGAACCTGTACCCAACACTGTGACGCACAATAACGCACAAATTCCGGTTAGCATCAATGTCCAAAAATGTTTGCGAGAACTCCTTTAATTCATCCAATATGTGGGGCTTCTTCTCAAAAACCTTCTACTTTACTACACCCCCAAAACATCTTTCTGTATAATACATGTAAAATAAATAGAAATAAAGAATAATTTAAAAAGTAAAATAAGAATAAAAAAAAAAGAAAATACCATGACTTGGTCAGTACTTTATACCTACTTTTGGTACTGGATTGGTTTGATACGAAAAGTAGGTATACAGTAATGATTATTGATAAATAAACTTTTGGAGTAATTATATTTTAAGAAATATTGGTTTTTGGACAGCAAATGGATTTCATCTGCTGGCAGAGGCAAAACACTATATCCTAGTACAGAGTTCATGACATCATCAGAGCCCTTGTTGTAGTCTCAGTTTTGTCCAAATATGGCAATAGTGTCTGTAAGTTTGATTTTGGTTTGACGCTTACCCATGATGCCAACACATAGGATACTTCTTTCGTACTAACCCTACCAAACAGATTGCTGATATAGAAGTGGCATTTAACTGTCAATTTTGAAAATGTTTGAAAACTTTTTTTACCTACCTCACCACATGCTTTGTCATGCAGGCAGTATGTTTCTCTTTCCTATTCCTGGTAAACTATTCCAGAGGAGAACTTTCTAGTATAGAATTAATTCTTCTATATTTATATCTGCTTGTGAAATTGTATATTAAATACCTGCCAAATGCACGTTACAATTTTTTTCTCTCATTTATTGAACACGTCAATTCACTTTTTTACCATGTGTTTTCACCCATGGTAAAAAAGTGAATTGACGTGTTCAACCTCACGTTTATTAACCAGAAAAAAATGGTTAATAGCAAAAATATTGCTGGCTGTTAAGAATAAAAATACATGTGAGAACTGTTAATTAAATAATAAATTAAATTGTCCAAAAACATTTGGCAGATCATATTTCTGTTTACATAAAGTAAGTGTGTACTGGATTATATAATGTATTTAAAAAAAAAAAAAGATGCCACTGTGGTTTTCAGTTCGTCAGGATGGAGGTTGGAGCCTGTGGTCTCCTTGGTCCTCTTGTTCAGTAACATGTGGTGAAGGCCAGATTACCAGAATCCGCCACTGCAACTCACCAGTGCCCCAGCTAGGGGGGAAGGACTGTGAAGGAAGTGGCAGAGAGACACAACATTGTGATACCAAGCCCTGTCCTAGTGAGTGACAGCATTGACATTTGTTATGTTTCATATGATCTGGCTTTATATACTTTTTGAAGAAAGTGTAAGTGTGCACATGTGTGTATGTGTGTGTGCGTGTGCGTGTGCGTGTGTGAATGTGTGTGTGTGTGTGTGTGTGACTAGACAGTCACTATATGGCCATAAATATGTGGACACCTCATAATCACACCCATATGTAGCTCTTCCCTAAACTATGAAAAAACTGTGTAAAACTCCCACAAAGTTTTAAGCACACAATTGTCCAGTGGGTCTTTGTATGATATAGCATTAAGAATTCCTCTTTACTGGAACTAAGTGGCCTAGCTCAAACCTGTCCAGCATGACAATGCCCATGTGCACAAAGTTAGGTCCACAAAGGCATGATTTGCCAAGGTTGTGTGGAAAAACTTGAGTGGCCTGCACAGAGCCCTCACCTCAACCCTACTGAACAGTGTCCAAACAATATGGCAATTACTACAACTTGACATTGAAACCAGTGTGGAAGTCTAAAAACCCTCACAGACATACATACACAAAAACTACTTCATTATTAAAGAGAAGTTTTTTGACCTCACATGCTTGCAGTTGATGGAAGATGGGGCCCATGGTCCCCGTGGGCTATATGCTCAGCGACATGTGGTGGAGGAGTTCGGAGTCGAATACGTGTGTGTAATAGCCCTCGGCCACTGTATGGAGGAAAAGGGTGCTCAGGAGAAGTTGAACACACGGGGATGTGCAACATGCAGGACTGCCCTGCTGGTATGTTAATGGTGTTCACTTTTGTTGCTATGTAGTTTATCCTGACGTAGCTTCTGCTGTTCTCTGTAGCCGTTTGGTACAATCCAATAACCTCATGGTGCTATGCATTTACTATATGTTACACACGTATCTGTCATATACTTTTAAAACTGTTTACACATCAGGTAGTAATCTGTAAAAAGGTATTGTATGTTAAACCATATTCATCTAAGCATAGATTATGATTTCATTTTACTATATAAATATATAGTGATGTATGACAATAAAATAGATTTATGTTTTTTTTTAATTTTTACTACTCTATTGCAGTTTTTAAATTGAAGGTTTTAGGTAATTTTTTTTCTTTCTATTTCTCTCCTTATCAGATGGTTGCCTGTCAAATCCCTGCTTTGGAGGGGTGGAATGCACTAGCGCACCTGATGGCTCATGGGAATGTGGTCCCTGCCCTGTTGGATTCCAAGGAAATGGGATGTTTTGTGAGGATGTCAATGAGGTAAGGTGGGAGACAAAGGAAAGTGGAAAGAATCTGTTAATGTAATCAGCATGGTGTGAAAGGCGCTGCCATTTTCCAGCATGCTCAGATCAGTATATATTTCATAAACAGTCTGTTCTTTTCAGGACTATAATAAAG
The DNA here is from genome assembly GCA_030068355.1 of Notoglanidium maculatum. Classification (NCBI taxonomy): domain Eukaryota; kingdom Metazoa; phylum Chordata; class Actinopteri; order Siluriformes; family Auchenoglanididae; genus Notoglanidium; species Notoglanidium maculatum. The sequence goes on from JAQQZX010000013.1 coordinate 4,061,287, forward strand.
TGACAAGTGCAACAAAATGCCTAAAAATAATGTTACACTGTTGTTTAATTTTTTGCAAAAATATTCCTAATTTCACTGACATGTCCACGTGTGTTTGTGTGGGTGTGTGTGTTTCATCCATAGTGTGAGCTGATGCCTGATTTGTGCTTTAAAGTCAATGGGAAGCAGCGCTGCATGAACACTGACCCAGGATTCCACTGCCTTCCTTGTCCTCCCCGTTACAAAGGCAACCAACCCTTTGGCATGGGAGTGGAAGTAACCAGGAACAATAAGCAGGTTATCAAATCCTTGACACCATTCTATAGTGGTAGTAACAGGACTTTCACTGCAGGTGACTATGCTAGTGTTAGAATCTTGAATTTCCACACACAATTGGTAAGCTGTTAAAGGCCCTCAGGTAAGAAAACAGTCCAAACCATGAATCTTTTCAAAATACTAATATATAATATATATAATAGTAAGATTTTCACTTCACTTAAAAAGCTGTCACAAATTATATAAAATACAAAATGTAAAAGGGGACAAAAAATTATATAAAATATAAAAGGGGGCAGCTGTGGCCTAAAGGTTAGAGAAGTGGGTTCAATTCGCTGGACCGACAGGAAGAATGTATGGGTGGGGAGAGTGAATGGACAGCACTTTCCCTTCCCTTTGCATCCACAGCTGAACTGCGCTTGAGCAAGGCACCTAACCCCCAATTGCCACATGTGCGCTGTAGCATGTGGCTGCCCACTGCTCTGGGTGTGCATGCATGCATGCCTGTGTGTGTATTCACTGCTTGGATGGGTTAAATATAGAGAACTAATTCATACCTTATTTCAAGGTATGCCATAATAATGAGTTTTTTGAATATACAGTTTACAACATTCTATACCTTTGCATATAAAGAAAATAACTTGAAAGATTAAAAATGGTTCTAAATGTAATCAAGTACCAATTAAAAATGTTTTATTTCCTAATCCTTAAAAAATTTTATTCCCTAAATGAATTATACCCTAATCGGTTTACATTACACATCACAAAGTACACTAGCAATAGAAATATGTTAGCAATTTGTATATTAATATAGAAAACGTACATTAAAAATATACAAAATACAGTAATAGTGACATAAGCTAAATGCATTTCCAAGTGCAAACTGACTTTCTAATTGATTAAGTTTGCTAGAACATATGCATAAAAATTGCACTGAAAACAGTGCCCATATACAGTATAAGAGGCCGGTGGCAACCCTAACATTAATACAAATGCTCCTTGAGCTGTTTTATTAAAACACTCCACTGTTTTATTTGACTCCATAGTATATAATTGTTTAAAAGTAATGATTGCGATTAGGGATTTAAATTTAAATCTACTTACAGGCTTTAAAGCTACTTTGTTACAATTTCTATACAAATAACCTGGAATTACCTGAAGATGGAAGTTATTTTAAAAAAACAAGCTCATAAATGTGGTTTAAGCTATAATAGGTGAGAATAAGCTTACAATGACTATAGACTATGAATATGAAAACTAATGTTAAATAATAATACACATGGGCTTTTTCAAACTACTTGGAAAATGACCTGAATTCAAGGGTGAGGTCCTAGTTTGTATGGGAGCATGGAAATCTTGACAGAGCAGTGGATCTAGTATGTCATGAACATGCACCCAGCACTGTTATTTGGGGCCGTAGCCCTCTCAAGAGGGCTTGGGTTGATACGGTGTTTTATATGGAAGTGGCCACTGTACTTGTGGTTTAGTTTCTTACAAGAAGTGGTCCCAAAGTCCTTAGTGGTGAGCTACATCCAATCACTGGGGCTGTATGGTGGGGTCTCTCCCCTGTGACAGTCAGCAGCAAAGTGCTTGTTACCTTGAACCACTTGTTCCAATCATTGGCTCTCCCACACTTTCTCATTCTGCTGGAAACTGTTCTCGACAGCATGGGCATCTGTATGAGAGACATTCCACAGGAACAGCAGTGGCTGGTATCCCAGCACGCACTGGAAGGGCATGAGCTGGGTAGCTGATTGATGCAGGGAGTTCTGGTCATTCTCGGCAAAAGGGAAAAACTGGGCCCAAGAGTGCAAGGGGCCTTGGACAGGGCACAGACTGTGCACGATGATATGAATTGGTTTATGTCATGAATTATGTTGGGCCACCAGTAATTAGCTCTGAGCAACTGATGCACTGCAAGCCTGGGCAGCCTGTAGCTGGAGTCATGTGAGCCAACATGACGAGATGGGCACATAACTTGGGAGGCATGAAAATGTGATCTGGTTTCCCACACAAGAACAATGAGAAAACAGGTGATTTTTGACTTGGATCGATTTGTTACTTGGCTTGGGTGATTCAGAAGGATACATTTGTGACAACTGTGAGAAAAATTGTGAAAGGGTGAGCCACTCCCTCAAGCCAGTGATGCCACTCTTCCAGCACTAACTTGACAGCCCGAAGCTCTCAGTTACTGATTTCATAATTTCTTTCTGTGGGGATCAGTTTCTTGGAGTAAAAGGCCATGGGATGAAGCTTGGGTTGTTCGCCAAAACATGGGGATAGGACATCCCTATCTCCAGTCTCAGAAGCATTCACCTCAACAGCAAATGATTTCATGGAATCTGGGTGCTTGAGGATGGGTGCAGTCTTAATGTCATGCTTGAGGCAAGAGAAACCTTCTTCTGTGATACTTCTGGGGCCCCTTCTTTAACAGAGTTAATTGGCAAAGGAGCTGAAACCCCTGATGAAACAGTGGTAGAAGTTGGCAAAGCCCAGAAATCTTTGAAGCTCCTAGACAGTGGTAGGCATGGACCACGTGGTTACCATGATGCATGGCTACCATCTCTGAGCTAATGATATATCAAAAGAACAAGACTTGATTTATATGAAGTTATATGAAATTCCTACTTCTTGGTTTCGACATAGAGCTGATGTTCCAGCAAACAAGACAAGACCTTCTTCTAGGCTTGGTGAGTATATCAAGATATCAACAAGGTAAGAAATAACAAACTTTCCCAGCATACCTCTCAGTATGTCATTTATGAGAAACTGGAACACACTTGCAATGCAAGATAAGCCATACATTGTTATGCAGTATTCAATGTGACCACTAGAGATGCTAAAGGTCATCTTCCACCTGTCAAACTCCTGTGTGAGGACCAAGCTGTAGGTGCTATGGAGGCAGTACAGTTTTGTGAACATCTTGGTTGCACATAATTGTTCAAGGGCACCAGGGCAAAGGATACGGGTACTTGATGGTGATCTGGTTCAAGCCATGATAGCTGATGCATGGTTTGAGTCCACTTCCCCTCTTCTCCAGAAAGAAAAACTTGGCTGTAGCAGGTAATGTAGAGTGATGAATATAGCCTTGCTGGACCGCATCCTGCACATACTCCTTCATTGCTTGTTGTTCTGTGACAGAAAGAGGGTAAATGTGGTTGCAGGGAGGAGAAGTTCCTGGGAGTAGGTTGATGGCACATTGTTACAGTCTGTGAGTTGGTAGACCAATGGCCTTGACTTTACTGAAGTCCTCAAACAATTTGTAGTAGTTGTCTGGAAATGATGATGGTTCTCAGTGTTTCGGGCTCAGTGTAGATGGTTGTGGATGCTACTGGGGTACATGATAGTTGTCAACAGTGGGAGATTCATGATTCAGACCACTTGGTAATCTCCTTTTCATGCTAGGATATCTGTAGGTCATGGAGCTGCATCCACAGAAACCCCAGGATGATAGGTTGGCCCTTGGTGACAGTGATGAGGAAGGAAATTAATTACTGGTGAAGAGCACGGACTTGGAGTCAAAGGAGATTAGTGTATCAGGTGATGATGTCTTTGCCAATGAGACTGCCATCAATGTTTGTGAATGTTGAAGAGGCTGCATTGTGGCTGTTGAAGATATTGAAGAGGTTGCATGGGTAACTTGAGATGTAACACAGTGTCTTGATCTTTGAAGTTTCCAGCAGCTCTGGAGTTCATCAGTGCTTTATCTGGGTGTTCAAGGCAAAATGCTAATGAGAATGGAGCTTAGAGGGACTCACCATGGAGGTGTGAAGGTGATTGACTGGTTCCTCAGGCTCCAGTCTTGGGCTTGGCTTCACTCATCACATGGGGCAGAGGTGTACAGGGTGCTCTGGCCTGCCACAGTAGAATGAAATTTTGGTTCTGTTGTTTCCTCTCTTGCTCATCACTTTGACTTGATTCCGCTTGGTGTGGGAGAGTTGCATAGGATCAGCTAGGTGAGTGAATTATTGCACCAGAAACTTGGGATATAGAATGGGTCTTTTCTATAGAATAGGAAATGGGAATGGAAAGAGACATTATAGAATGGGAAAGAGAATGGGAAATGGGAAAGAGACATTATTATTGTGGCAGGCTATTTTAGTGAGCATTAGAAGGTGGCTTTTAGTGCTGGCGAGTTCTAGCTGCTAACAGCAGAAAGAGTGCAGAAAGAGCGCATATTCTACAGCATGATGCTTACCTTGTGATAATGCCAGCAGTTGCTCTCTAATCTCCCTCCCCTCAGGACATTGCTCAAACCCTCAGTGAAAAAAGTTAAGTGATGCAGTCAAAAGGAAGAGAGAGATTTGTCACCTTATTCCAAACTGTGGAAGCCCATTTCAGCGCCTTGTCAAATAGCATGCTGACTGACATGAACTGGGCAATCCTCTGGTCTGTCAGAGAGGCCTAACTAGCAAAGTACAATGAGCATTGAAGCAATAACCCCTTGCAATGGGTTGGGGTTACTGTAGAACTTCCCAGGGAAAGAGACATAGGAACTGGTGAACTTGGTGGAAACTGCTTGACCCATGAGCATCGTTGTAATGGCACTGGTGAGCTGAGTAACATGCTCAGTGGGAGCAGATGTAAAAGAAAGCAGTGTATTATTACTAATCAAGCAGGCAGACAAAGAGCAAAGGATTATCCAAAAACAGGCAGTGATTAAAAAAAGGCAAACAGGGTATAAAAGAAACTTTGAACATAAACATAAAAATAAAGTCTGTTCTGTCTCAGCTGATTCACTGAGGGAAATTTGATTGCAAGACTGTACGTGGTAATTTAAGTCCTATGTCATTGTAGCAGAACTGCTGTTGTCAACAGCAGTTCAACTCCATCTAAACAGTTCTAGGTGTATGTTGAGGCAGTTCATATGGTGCCATCCTCAACAGGAGCAAGTGGTTTTCAAGTGATGACTCCAACAAGAAGTAGGACATCAGGATATATCAGGCAGGTCCGGAAAGCAGAAGGGGTCAGGATCACTGGTATCTCAGGAGTAGAATGTGCAGCTCGACAGACAGAGAGCGACAGAGAGCAAGAGAAGAGTGAGATTAGAAAAGAGAAAAAGCAGATTGTTAGGTATGTTCATTGTCACATAACGGTTAAGGAACAGAGAATATCATGTGCTGAGTGCAAGCAGAAACTCTGGCAAGGCTAGCTATGACAGCATAACTATAAGGGAAACCCAGAAGGTAACACAGACATGAGGGATTCCTGGGACTTAAAGTGGCCAGCCACTCTACCGTCAACAAACCTGAGTGAATGCATGAGAGAGGGGGGCGACAGCATTCAAACATCCCAGTTTACCAAAACATTCTATGACTGAGAACCCTCCAGATCTGCTCCTTTACCTAACAGAAGCCTATTAACAAACAAATATGTTTTAAGCCTAGATTTAAACACTGAGACTGTGTCTGAGTCCCGAACACTAATTGGAAGGCTGTTCCATAACTGAGGGGCTTTGTAAGAGAAGGATATGCCCCCAGCTGTAGCCTTCACTATTCGAGGTACCAACAAATCGCCTGCACATTTTGATCTCAGTAGGCGTGGGGGTCATAAAGGACCAGAAGTTTGCTTAGATACTGAGGTGCGAGATGATTCAGTGCTTTATAGGTCAATAGTAGTATTTCATAATCAGTGCAAAATTTGATTGGGAGCCAATGCAGTGTAGATAAGACAGGGTGATGTGCTCATATCTTCTTGATGTAGTAAAGACCCTTGCTGCTGTATTCTGGACTAACTAGAGCTTGTTTATGCACCTACTGGGGCATCCAGACAGTAAGTCATTACAGTAATCTAACCTAGAGGTAACAAAAGCATGAAATAGTTTTTCTGGCAGTGTCATCATATTTCTAATCTTAGCAATATTTCTGAGATGAAAGAAGGCTGTCCTAGTGATATTATCTACATGAGCTTCATATGACAGACTGGAATCAATAATCACACCAAGGTCTTTTACTTTGGCACATGGTGAAACAGAAAGGCCATCCAGAGTTACTATCAAATTAGAAAACTTACTTCTAGCTGCAGGTGGTCCTAGTACTAGTACTTCTGTCTTATCAGAATTAAGTAGATTAATTAAGGAAGTTATTAAGCATCCATTTTCTAATGTCCTTTACACATTCCTCAATTTTATTAAGTGTCTCTCATCTGGCTTTGCTGAAACATACAACTGTGTGTCATCAGCATAACAGTGGAAGCTAATAGCATGTTTATGAATAATATTACCCAGAGGTAACATATATAAAGAAAAAAGCAGTGGACCTAAAACAGAATGCTGTGGAACACCAAACTTCACCTTACTATATGTAGAGGAGTCACCATTTATAACGATAAACGATCAGTCAAATAAGACCTGAACCAGGAGAGGGACATTCCTTTAACTCCCACAACCTTTTCTAATCTATCAAGGAGAATAGTATGATTAATGGTATCAAAAGCTGCACTAAGGTCAACTAACACAAGCAAGGAGACACAAACCTGATCATAAGCCAGTAGTATCATTCCAGAGTTCTCCTTAATGGCTCAAAGTGGGTGCGGTGCGGTGGGTTCTTCAGATGCTCTTGCAACATCAACTGTATGTCAAGCTGGAGAAATTGCAGTTCCACGTTTCCATAATTTCATTCCTGGGGTTCGTGCTGTCCTAAGGGAGGCTCAGAATGGACCCAGCGAATATCAAGGTTGTCATGGAGTGGTCTCACCCCACATTGTTCTGCTCGGTGCAGCGATTTCAGGGTAATGAAACTTGATATTCATACATATCATGCTACATACAAATATTTTAGGGGAACTCGGAAGGGAGCTCGGACACAGAAGCAGACCTGGCTGGAACCCTCAGATCTACGATGCCTTTTCTGGTAGCGACGGGAGCCGAGACCGGTCTTGGAAGGGAAACAGTGGCAACGGATCTTGTGGCCGAAGCCGCAGCAGCAGGCTTTATGGCTGGACCGGCAGTAGCAGCAGCTGCGGGCTCTGTGGCTGGAGCAGCAGCAGCGGGCTCTGCGACGGGGACAGCGACAGCCGCGGGCTCTGCGTCCGGCACGGCAGCAGCGGGCTCTGTGAACACAACAACAACAGCCGC
>JAQQZX010000013.1:4068716-4089730 GCA_030068355.1 Notoglanidium maculatum
TCGCGGGGAGAGCATGCGCTGCGTGCGACGGAGGCCGCGAGCCTTCCGTGCGGCGGGGAGGGATGGAATCGCGACAGGACCCTATTACAGAAGTGTGTTAGTTGTAATCGCACTATCCAGTGCCACCCAAATGAGGATGGGTTCCTTTTTGAGTCTGGTTCCTCTTAAGGTTTCTTCCTCTTGTCGTCTCAGGGAGTTTTTCCTACACCGTTGCCACAGGCTTGCTTATTAAGTAGATATATATATATATATACCTGGTATATATAGGTATATTCATAAGTTTATATTCAGAATTTATATATTTCTTTGAAGCTGCTTTGTGACAATGTCTGTTGTTAAAAGCACTATACAAATAAAATTGAATTGAATTAAATTGAAAACTGAATTACAACATTAGTCTCATTATTTAATAGCCACACCTCGTAGTCCAGATTTTGTAGGCTTTCATTACCAGGAGTTATGCTTTGATTGCTAGGACTTTCTCACATAATAATTTCCATATGTAGGGCTTATGTTTGGGCATGTCAGGAAAACACTCTCGTTGCAAGCATTCTGCACTCATTACATTTTATGCAATGAGTCAAGGACTAGTCAAGTACTCCATCTCCCAGCTCTGTGGCCATAAATGATTGTATGCTGGATTGACCCTGGCTGATGCTCATCAGAGTGAAATTATGAACTCATTAACTGAGCTTTATGAGGATTCCTCATGTGCTCAGCAGCGTGAGTCATTAATGTGTACTTAGTGTGTGGCTCTTTGGAGATTTGGACTTGATATAACACTGATGGTAATTCCACAACACGAACTGCGGCCATTCTGTATTCAGTTTTGTGTATATCATGCTTTTGTTCTGTGTTAGTTTTGGTTTATAACCTGAGTGATTTCATTTGAACTTTCCTGTGTTTTTGTTCTCAGATTTCTGAGTGAGTCTTTGTTTCAGTTTCTTTCTTGTGCACTGTCAATAAAACTGCACTTGCACCAGCCTCCTTGCCCTGCTTACAAGGCAGAATGACCTGCCATACCATGGATGCTGCAGGATTACAGGGGGAAGTCCACATGATGACAATGCCATCATGTTTCACTCCAGCACCCTATGACAGCGTGGACTTTCCACCCAATGGATATTTATTTTAGTGCTTTTTTAAGTATTTTAAGTTTTTTTCTGAGCCTGGTAGAGCCAAAGCCAACAGATAATATATGGGTGAGGCATGTGATCCACTGGCTTGCAGGACCCACAAGCCAGTGGGCAGATGACCTCATCACCATGGAGCATTCATGCCTCAGTAATGCTAAACACTATGGGGACATGCTCAAGCTGCTGCATCAAGCCAACCACTAAGGGCTTTGAGGAGCTCCCCCAACAGACAGAGTGGGTGGCCTGCAATGAAGTGCTTCCTCCACAGGCCGACCAAGCAGCCTGCACCATAGATCTCCAGCAACAGCCCGACACAGCTCCAGAGACCCCTCCAGTGGCTGTAAGGGAGGCTTTCCTGAGTTCGAGGATGATGTCATTGCCCCTCCACCAGGCTTCGAAGATGATGTCGTCACCATGCCCAAGTCCATGTTTATGCTTGAATCCATGTTCCTGTCTATGCCTGAGTCCGAGTCCATGTTTATGCCTGAGTCCAAGACCGAGTCAACAACTGAGCTAACACCCCAGTCTCTTCCAGTCTCAGAACCCACTCAAGTCATCACAGTCACAGAGCCAGAACCCATACAGCCTGCTCCTGTCAAAGTCTCCACAGTCCAGTCTCCAGTCACAGAACCTGTTCCTTTTCCAGTTACAGTCACAGCTCCAGCCATGGAGCACACTCCAGTCACAGTCATTGCCTCAGTGTAGCCAGTCTATGTTCAGTTTTGTTTAGTCATACTTTTGTCTGTGTTTAGTTTTGGTTTTGTAACCTGCATGTTTCAGTTGAACTTTCCTGTGTTTTTGTTCACATATTTCCGAATTAGTCTTTGTTTTTGTTTCAGATTCTTTCTTGTGCACTGTCAATAAAACTCATCTGTACTTTCACCCAGCCCACTTGCCCTGCTTACTTGACAGGGCAGATTGCCATGACTACTTTTTGAGGCATCTACTTTGACTATGAATGGGAGCAAAGAATGTGGGTGATGTAAAATGGGGTTTGGTAAATAATTCCTTAAGATTTTTGAATGGTTGAACAGTTGCTTTGGTCCTTTTGGTTTTGGTGTGGAGAGTGCATCAGGAGAGGAATGGTGCTTTGGATAATATTTCCTGGAACCAGTGGCAAACCATCCAGTGCCTTCACTGCTATTGAACTCTTGAGTTGAACAAGAAGAATTTCATTTGTGAATCAGCATTTATGCTGTTTTTTCATTCAGGAAGTTGCTTGCCAATCCAGAATCAGCAAATGCTGTGAAGAAATTGGATCATAAACACAAAAATTCTTATTGTGATTTTTGCAGTATATTGAAAATTTGATCATATTTGGTCACCTATGAGCTAAGCTACTTACAACCAGTACTATATAAAAAAAATTGAAAGACCTGACATATTTGTAATCCCACAGATTTGTGAACCTGAGAACCCTTGCAAGGACAAGACCCATAGTTGTCATCGGTTTGCTGAGTGCATCTACCTAAGCCACTTCAGTGACCCTATGTATAAATGTCAGTGTAAGATTGGCTATGCTGGAGATGGTTTTATCTGTGGAGAAGATTCTGATCTGGATGGTTGGCCCAACCAGAACTTGGTGTGTAGAGCTAATGCCACCTACCACTGCAAGAAGGTAAGTGGACAATACATGATATTATAATGATTTTGAAGATATATGATTTGTTGATGGTTTTAATTGCTTGTTTTCTAATATATTTTAGGATAATTGTCCCAGTCTTCCCAATTCTGGCCAGGAGGACTTTGACAAGGATGGCCAAGGAGATGCATGTGACAAAGACGATGACAATGATGGAATTATGGATGAGAAAGTGAGAAATCTTGTTAACTTCTCTTTGAAAGATAAATGTTTATTAATACAATTGTAATGTTAAAGCAATACGACTACATAATGTGCATACTTGTAATGGGTAAAGCCTAGGAATATACTTTTCTTATTACCTTCATAACTGTTTGCAATTTATTACATACAGGATTACTTACCTATACCAAGTACTGAAGATTGTCAGCAAGTCACCTAGTTTCCAGTCATGGTCATTTAATGTGATCTTTTCTTCAGTACAGTAAATTTGCCTTTCCTTTCCTTCCTGCCTTTGTTCATGAACTAAAATTTCTTTCTCTCAACAGGACAACTGTGCTCTGCTGTTTAATCCCAGGCAGTTTGATTATGATAAGGATGATGTGGGTGATCGGTGTGATAACTGCCCATATGAACACAATCCAACGCAAATAGATACTGATCACAATGGGGAAGGAGATGACTGTGCTGTGGACATTGATGGGGATGGTATGACCTAATACAGACAGCATTGATTATGATACTGCCTAAAGCTTAAGAGTAAATCTTTATTGCATGTGAACTTTTACTGTTTATGTTCCAGGTATCCTAAATGAAAATGACAACTGCCCGTACGCATACAACAGTGATCAGAAGGACACTGACATGGATGGAGTGGGAGATCAGTGTGACAATTGTCCTCTGCTTCACAACCCTGATCAGGTACTAGTCGTACATTTACAGCATTTAGCACACAAACACCCTTATACATCATGACTTATAGAAGTGCATTTCAATAGGTATGCTAGTTCACTAGGCTAGGGAGGGTGAATGAGTCAAGAATGCGAGATGCAAGAGTGTAGCCGAGATTGAGTCAAGACTGAGTCTTAAGGGGGTTGAGACCAAATAATGATAAAGTCCAAATGAAAGTAAGACCGAGTCAAGGCAGGGACTGAAAACCATGGGCTTGAAAAACTATTGGGGCTATTATGAATACACTATTATTACTATACACTATTATGAATACCATGAAATGAATTTTCATCTGGTACAACCAGAGAAAAAGGAAGGCTGCTATAACACAAAACAGTAGCTAGTAGATACCATAACAAAGAACAGCAATTATTCTCTGATCAGAGTCAGACAGAGATGCAAAGTCATCCCTTATGGACAAAAACTAAAGATAGAACCTGAATAACAGATTAGAATCAGATGTGCAATGGAAAAGTTTAAAGTTATAATTAAAACCCTTACAATATAACGTGAGCAAATTATTGTCAGTTGTGTAAATAATATCATGATGAAATAGGATTACCAGACAATTTATGATATTCAATTCAATTCAGTTTTATTTGTATAGCATTTTTAGCAACAGACATTGTCACAAAGCAGCTTCACATACCTGATTAAAACATTTCTATTTCTTAATCAGTATCAATTACTAATAATTATTTAGCAATCCATTACATGTTACAAATACAAAGGCATTTTTGGCATACAACTAGTTTTGGAGCTACTGTTCTAATGACATGTTCAGTTATTTCCAACAGAACAATTCAGCTTATCAATTTGTAGTAGCTGGTTTAAGTGGCTTGTATTTCATAGCTCCTGTGCTGAAATCAGGTGGTTGCTAACATGAAACTTTTCTTGTTTGTCACACCTTAGCAATGGTCTCTAATGATCAGCAACACAGATACTGAGAGAAAATGTTTTACTAACTCGATTAGGTGTTTCCTAACTTGCTTAAACAAGTGTAGTTGGTTTGTCACTAGGGTTACCACCCGTCCCATATAATACTGAATCATCTCGTATTTGAGCGTATTAAATCAATATTAAATCAAGACCTATACTAGGTCTTCAGTGTGCTGAAAACAACATACCATCAGGTAAAATCAATCCTGCAAGTGGAGATATTTAACTTCAGTGGTGAGCTACTAACAGGTGTCCTGGAGAATTCAGTTCCCGTTTACCTTTCAGTGAGCATGTTTGAAATCATGACATTTTCTCCTGTTGCCACATTCAGTGGCCAGTGTATGCTTTATCATTGTATGTGTTTGTTTATAGCGGTATCATTTTCATTTCATCAGCATAACATAAATGTCACATTTTATTTTTGATGGTTTGCAATTAAATTCATACTGTAAAGTGGCTATAGAATGTGTTGTTAGAGATTTTATTGCTCAATCGTTAGTCAGATATAATTGCTAATTCTAGCTTCTGCCCTGTTTTCGATGTCTTTGTGTAAAGGTAATTGAATTAACATCTCATGTTTAATGAGCCTAACTGAGGCAAGCCTGAATGCAAATGCTAGTCCATGACATGTCCAAGACAAGTCAAATCAATACAGAAAACATGTTGAGACCAGACTTGAGTCTCTGGTTATCACATTGGTTTATCATTTAAACAACAAATGCAGTGTTCACAGGTGACATGATCCAAGATGGCGGCATGGCAGTAGCACGCAGTGGCCACTCCGAATCCGAAATGGTGCTATTTTGTGCTATTTTGTTTCTTGGCGTGACTCCTACGGCATATGGACACTGAAACAAATGGTGTTCATGTCTACTTATGCCAATCATTGCAGGATATTAAGAAACATTCAAAAACTGACCTGCAGGATGAAGTTTTGGAGACACTATGCGTCCTTGGGTTGCTACGGAAACCAGGCCTCCAGTCCTTGGCATCGCCTGATGCCAGCGGCCAGGGGAGGGTCCACTGTAAGCAGTGTGTGAGGAAGTGGGGGCCCGTGCTAGGCTAAGAGCTAATCTCAGCCAGCCAGCTCTTCGATCCATCCATTCTACTCTCTAATGTCTGCTCCCTGGACAATAAACTGGACTACATCCGACTTCAGCGGACTACCCAGCGTGAGTTTAGCCCCACCATTCAGCTAGACGGGCTCACTGCGTTTCGTGCTGACAGAATTACAGCTCCTTGTGGTAAGACTCTCGGTGGTGGCTTGTGTGTTTACATCAACATGGAATGGTGCAGGAACTCTGTGCTAGTTTCTAGTTACTGCTCATTGCTTGTGAAGTTTGTGAATGTTAGATGCAGAGCATTTCAATTACCACGGGAAATTACCACTGTGCTCATTGTCAGAGTGTACCTTCCCCCAGCACTAATACTAAAGAGGCGCTCTGTGAGCTGTACAGGTCTATTAGCGAGGTGCAGAATGCACACCCTGATGGACTGTTTATTAAGCATAAAGACCACTTGTCAGACCCAACAAACCAGTTCTGAAACAGGTGAGAACCTGGCCAGCAGGAGCCATCTCTGCTCTTCAGGATTGTTTTGAGCACACTGACTGGCATATGTTCAGGGAGGCTGCAACCAATGTTAACAACACCAACTTGGAGGAGTACAAGTCATCAGTGACCAGCTACATCAGCAAGTGCATAGACGACATCACTGTCTCCAAGACACTCTCCACACTCCAACCAGAAGCTGCAGATGACTGCAGAGGTTTGTGAGCTGCTGAGGACCTGTGACTCTGACTTCAGAGCAGATGACAAGGTGCCCCTAAGAACAGTGAGGGCCAAACTGTCTCGGGCCATCAGAGCAGCAAAGCGCGCACATGGCCAGAGAATCTACAGCCACTTTCAAGACAGCAGCAACACATGGTGAATGTGGCAGGACATCCAGGCCATCACTGACTACAGGACAACTACATCTGCTTGTGACAGTGATGCCTCCTTACCAGATGCACTTAACAACTTCTTTGTATGGTTTGATGGACAGAATGACATAACAGCAAGGAAGACCACCCCTTCTCAGAGTGACCAGGTGCTGCATTTGACCACTGCTAATGTGAGGAAAACTCTTTGCAGAGTTAACCCACAGAAGGCTTCTGGACCAGATAACATCCCTGGGAGAGTGCTCAGAGAATGTACAAACCAACTGGCAGATGTTCTTACTGACATCTTCAATATCACCCTGAGCACTGCTTTCGTTCCGAAGTGCTTCACAGCCAGCACCATTGTTCCCATGCCAAATAAGTCCTCAGTGTCCTGCCTCAATGATTATTGTCCCGTTGCACTCACACCCATCATGATGAAGTGCTTCGAGAGGCTCATCATGAGGCACATCAAAACCCTGCTGCCTCCCTCACAGGACCCCCTGCAGTTCGCCTATTGCCCCAACCGGTCTACAGATGATGCTATTGCCACCACCCTACATCTGGCCCTCACACACCTGGACAAGTTATGGACAACTTACAGACTACAACTAAGGACACTTATGTGCGAATGATGTTCATAGACTTCAGTTCAGCATTCAACACAATCATTCCTCAGCACCTGATTGGGAAGCTGAGCCTGCTGGGCCTGAACACCTCTCTCTGCAACTGGATCCTGGACTTCCTGACTGAGAGACCTCAGTCAGTCCAGATTGGGAACAGTATCTCCAGCACCACCACACTGAGCACTGGGGCCCCCCAGAGCTGTGTGCTCAGTCCACCATTCTTCACTCTGCTGACACACGACTGTGCAGCAATGCACAGCTTGATCCATATCATCAAGTTCAAAGATGACACGACTATGGTGGGTCTCATCAGCAAGAACGACGAGTCAGCATACAGAGAGGAGGTGCAGCAGCTAACAGACTGGTGCAAATTCAACAAACTGTCTCTGAACATGGACAAAACCAAAGAGATGATGACTTCAGAAGAGCCCAGAGCGACTTCTCTCCACTCAACATCGAAGGATCCTTTGTGAAGATCATCAAGGGCACCAAATTCCTTGGTGTTCACCTGGGAGAGAACCTCTCCTGGTCCCTCAACACTAGCCTGGCTCCATAGCCAAGAAAACCCAGCAGTGTCTCTACTTCCTGCAAAGGCTGAGGAAATCCTTTACCACCACCCATCCTCACCACTTTCTACAAAGGGACTATTGAGGGCATTCTGATCAGCTGCATCATTGTCTGGAATGGAAACTGCACCGTATCAGACCGCAAGACCCTACAGCAGATAGTGAGAACAGCTGAGAAGATCATCGGACTCTCTCTTCCCTCCGCCACAGACATTCACCACACATGTTGCATCCGCAAAGCCACCAGCATGGAAAAGTCCACATACCCCTCACACACACTCTTCACCCTCCTGCCATCTGGCAAGAGGTAACAAAGCATTCGGGCCCTCACTGCCAGACTGTGCAATGATTTCTTTTCCCAAGCCATCAGACTCCTGAACACTCAGGGACTGGACTGACACACACATACAAATGTGTGTGTGTGTGTGTGTGTGTGTGTGTGTATATATGTATATATATATAGAACAAAATTGAAAAGACAAACGGTCTGTTGGGTGTGAAAGGTGCGAATGTCCTTCCAGGTGTGTGTAGGGGTGTGTGTGTGTAGGTGGGTGTGTGTAAGTACTACGTTAAAATGTGTATGTCAGGATGTGTGTGTGTACGTGTGTGTATGTGTGCTATGTTAATGTGTGGATGCCAGGATGTGTGTGTGTGTGTGTGTGTGTCAGGATGTGGGTGCGGGTGAAGGCATGAAATTAAGACACAAAAGACAATGGGACAGACAAATGGTCTCCAAAAGCTGGTGGGGTGTGCTGGGTTAGGGTCAATTGATATGCTAACTTGGGAAGTACAACATGATAAAGGTTAAAATTCTAGTAGAATAATGTAGACTAAGAATTTTATCTAATACACACACACACACACACACACACACACACACACACACACATATATATATATATATATTGCAGGCATTTGATGAAGTAATTCATCTTATTAAGTAGTAATCCACATTTCTGACACCATCTATCATCTACTATCTATGAACAACTTAGCAGTGTACCTAAGAAATGTTTTAAATGTAAAGGCAAATTTGATTCAGTTCAATTTTTTTAAATTGTTTTTTAAGCATTCATTTAACTGTTTACTACACTACATAATTAATTTGGAACTTTTCTTATTGTTAAAAGCATCTTAACCTTACAGCATTTTTTTAGACTTTTGCATAATCAGAAACATTAGATTGTAATATGTAAAATATTTTTTCATGTAATAGTTCTTTTTTTTTATTGCATGCACATTCTCAGAGATATGAAATGTGACTACTTTAGCTGATGTTTTTTTAATGCCCGACAGACTGATACAGATAATGACCTTGTAGGGGATCAGTGTGACAACAACCGGGATATTGATGAGGATGGCCATCAGAACAACCTAGACAATTGTCCTTATGTTCCTAATGCCAACCAGGCTGATCATGACCAGGATGGAAAAGGAGATGCTTGTGACTTTGATGATGATAATGATGGAATTTCTGATGACAAAGACAACTGCAGGCTGGTAGCCAACAAAGAACAGATGGACTCAGATGGTGGGTAAAAGTGTCATAGAGGTTTTATAATATTTTATTATTATTTCCTCATATTTCTTCTTATTCACAGCATTAGCAGTTCTGTACAGGCTTGACTTTAAAAAAATGTCCAAACCTAGCTTAACTTAACTCTATGGTCTATAAATTATTAGCTCAAAAAGTTAAAAGTTAGACATCCAGTGTAGGTCTTTGACTTGATTCAGCTGATATCTAATCCACACACACGCACATGCACACACACACACAAATACACTGACAGTCTAAATTGGCAAATTTGGTGTTCCACATGGGGCTTTACAACCTGCAACCTACCATTGAACTGTCGCATTCTGTGGATTAATAGGTTAGTAGAGGCTGTGGATTTTGTCATTTATCTCATGAATGCACCAATGGCTTGTGGAGTAGGCTATGGAGCCTTCACCATGCCCTGCCCAATACCTTAAATAATTATCTTTATCAATCTGTCATCCCTATTCCTATTCTTTATTAAAGGTTTAAACTATTATATTTCCTCTCTAAATAAATATTGTATTTTTTCCCTTCAACTATTTTCTGTTAATTTGCATATTCTAGTAAGTACTAAAGTCATTGGTTACCTGGGGTTGTTCTTGGTTGGTCTCCATAGGATATAGGGTGCTTTGGGTTGTTTCTCTGTGAATAATGCGTTGCTCTTGCACGGTTATGCTATTATAGCATGAGGAAAAAGGCATATAGTTTCATGCATGGGGTGTGGGTCTCCTCAACTAAAGGATCTGCGCTCTGTCAGGTTGCATTGGATCATGCTGGATTATTCCCCTGGCTTCTCTCCATTCAGGTGACACACTCAGCCGAGTGGTGAGCTATGACATGCCATGCTATTCTATTCTACTCTCCTCTACTCTACTTTACGCTATGCTATGCTACTCTACTCTACGCAACTATACTCTGCGTTGCACTATGTTATTTTACAGTACCATATGTGTTGTTGCTACGTTACCTGCAGTGGTGTCCGTGGATGAAGGTAAGGGAATATGGGAATAATGCATCGTAACTGAGTCTGTGTGTATGTGGGAGCTGCAATAAGACTCCAGAATTGGGATTGCTATTTGGGACTGTGATCTGATCTTTGTGACCTCTAATGCAATTGTTGATTGTTTCATTGTACATTTTCTTTAATTGATATTCAGCATTTCCAAAAAGCTTCCAGCTGATGTACAGCATGGAGTGCTCCTCCCCCTCAACCACCTTTGACAAAAATGGCCCCAACCCTGTATCCATTTGTTAGTTTGCAGGACAAAAGGGAGAGAAAAGTCAGGAGAATGCAAAAGCAGGCCACACAAAACCGGTCCACACAAAATTACATTTGACTTGCAATGACTATCCATTTGCCTGACCTCATAGACTACTTCTCCAACTCATTGTGTGACCTTGCTACTTCATGAGTAATTTAGAGCTCAATGTGGCCAAGTACCCCATCATACACTCACATGTCACATACCTGCCAACACTCCCGTTTTTACCCCAGGTTTCTCCCTTATTTCAAGGCCATCTTCCAGCACCGTCCTGTTTTGTTGTTTCTCCTGGACAACTCCCATAATTTGAATGGCCCTCAAACTTTATTATGAATAAGTATCATATATTGATCCATAAATTTCATATGTTTGTTTGATGTTAGCCAAGTTGCTAGATCAGCTATGAAATACAAACTACACAATCCACACACTACATACAATTTCAACCGATCTGTCACTCCAACCTGGCAAACTACAACCCGATTCATGGGGTAAGGTGCAAGTGAAATGCATTGTATCTGTGATAAATTGATGCTGACCTTTTGTCATAGCATAAATATAAATAAACATATAAAGAAATCTTTTAGTTTGTTTATTTATTTACTATCCAATCCCCCACCCTGCTGAAAACAAACTAACCTAAATTATGGCAACCTAAATGTTTGCAGGTATGCTGTCTTTTTTGGACATGATTCAGATTCTCCTGCATTAGATACTTTTAGGTGTGAAGTTTTTCTCTGTGCTCCAGGATGTATTGAATTTTGTTTTTGCTGTTAGAAAGTCTTTCCGCCCAGTTTTCCCTGATAATGTCTAAGTCACCACAAGACTTATTCCATTACAATAATTCTTATGGGAAAAACCCTATGGAGGCTCGTGGGACCTCTCATACTGCAAACAACTGTTCAACCAGCCCATCCATCTGTGGACTTTAAACACTGGTGTAAATTGATTTAATCCCTAATAATTTATATGATTTGTGAAGAGTGTGTGACATAAAGGACATGCCCTGGTCAGTCAAAATCTCTTTTGGGGTCCAGACTCAGAAGATAATAAAGAAGAGTGCCTCACTACATTGCATTCTGAGATGTTGTGAAGTGGCAAGGCTTCTGGTTATTGCATTGCATAGTCCACTGAAATAACACAAAGTGATGCCCTCATGCAGTCTGTTCTAATGGCCTGATGAGTTCCATGCAAATTTTTTTGAAGGAGACCTCAAGCAATGGAAGAGGGTGAATGGCACTTTTGGGTGCTGGCAGATTCACCAGCTCACATTTGCTGACATTCACACCACCGGTGAGCATCACCACAAATGCCTGGCTTGAAATGGTCCATGAAATTATTTAGTTTTTATCCTGCCCCAAATGCCCAGTAATGGGATCATGATGAGCCATATGGAACAGGAGTTCCATACAGCTCTTTGGTACCAACAATTGAGCCACCTCTCCCTTGGATTAAGTGTTCTGCTTCACTTCATAAAAGATATCTTTAATAACTGAAAAGTATGGGTGGGATAGTGCAACATCTGGCTTGATATTTTTTTTTTATCATAAATTACTCTAACGTGGTTGAACATTGCTGCCAATGCTGCACACATTCCAGATCTTGATTCACAACAGCATGTATCTATCCACAAACATCCAAAGTCTGGCACCAGCAGATACTCGTAAACATCCCTGTGCACACACCACACCTTCACCAATTGTGAACTTCCCAATGCCCCACATTGAATCAGACTTTGATAGTCAGTGGTTTAGTTGCACCCGCAGTTCACCAAGGCCTGATGTTTACTCCCTTGTATACTCGCTGGCATGTGGTTCCTGCTTGATCAGGGGAGGCTTGTCAAGGATCTGGATCAGTGTTCCTGCTTCCATGTGGGAACGCTTATCATGGAAATGCCCAGCTTTCCCATCATGCCTGCAAACCTGCTCAGGCTTTGCCCCAGTCCTGATGGGCATGGAAGGTTGTACCTGTGTAGAGAGAGGGAGTTGGGGGTGAAGTAGAAGGGGGAGGAAAAGCAAAGAGGAAACTGGGTTCTGGGGCTGATTTTGAGGTCCCTGCACCTTGGTTCTGGGGACCTGGAATTGTGGGAGGAGCAGGGGAGAGAGAGAGAGAGACGAAAATGGGAGACACCTGTTCAATTTCAAGGTTCACATTCATGCTTACATGTGTACATGTGTGTGCATATGTGTGTGTCTTGCAAGCTCCAACAGCTATGCCACTCTCTGTCTTGCCCTGAAAGCACAAAGAGACACGATTAATTTTGGCAGTGATAAGACACAGTGGAGAATCATAAGAGGTGAGATTCTCAACCTGCCTCCTGTCCATCTGCAGCTGATGCTGAACCACACTCCCATTGACACAAAAAATGTGATGAGCAAAATAGATTATATAAAAGACACAGAAGTTGGAGTCAATTTAACCTGTAATCCATTACTTTATGTCAAGCTTTGGACCTATTTTGATTTTTTGCTAGTGTAATTGACCAAGAATTTCATTTTAGTGTGTTTTTCAATTTTTGCTTATGTCTTTATAAGAAATGACAATACATTTTGACAAAATGTAACTTTTTACAGGTGATGGCCGAGGTGATGACTGCCAAGAGGATTTTGATAATGACAGCATTCCTGACATTTTGGACATGTGCCCAGAGAACAATGCTATAAGTATAACTGACTTCAGAAAGTTCCAGATGGTGCATCTGGATCCCAAAGGAACCACTCAGATCGATCCCAATTGGGTAGTCAGGCATCAGGGCAAGGAACTGGTCCAGACTGCCAATTCAGACCCTGGAATCGCAGTAGGTAAGTTCAAAAGTCCTCAAATAACACATCATAGCCTCAAAATGGGCTAGTGTCTTCAAATGGTGGGATTTCTTCTCTAGGCTATGATGAGTTCAATGCTGTGGACTTCAGTGGCACCTTTTATGTGAACACGGACAGAGATGATGACTATGCTGGCTTTGTCTTTGGTTACCAGTCAAGTGGGCGCTTCTATGTGGTTATGTGGAAGCAGATCACCCAAACATACTGGGAAGAGAAGCCATCAAAGGCCTTTGGAATCTCAGGTGTCTCCCTCAAAGTAGTTAACTCCACCACAGGCACTGGAGAAAACTTACGCAATGCCCTCTGGCACACTGGTGACACCCCTGGCCAGGTGAGCTACATGTATCAATTTTCTCCAAACAGAAAGTATAGTGAAATACAAATTCTTTGATTTCTTATATTTGTCTTAGTATATTTGTTCATTGAAAATCCTTTTCGGTGTTTATGAAATGCTAAACACAAGGCCAAATATAGCACATAGAATCAATTAATTCAACCCACATGAACTTGAAAACAAAAAAAATATAACAACCCATAATACACTACTGCTTGAAATGTTTTACACTATCTAGAATTCACAGCAGATTCAGAGCCTAGATTATTGGTGGTAATCAATAGGAAATCAATTATAGTAAATATAATTAATAAATTATAGACTTTAATTATGGCCATTCAGGGTCTCTGATTTAGCCTAGGCAGAATTTGATTTATTTTTAATATGTATTATCATAAAATTAGTGACGTTTAATAGAAATAATTTCAAAGAAAACACCAAGTTTAATGACTTGAGCTAAGAAAGATCATTGGTTATTATTATGTTTTTCCACATTTTCATGTAGGAATTTTTTTTAGTTTATTTTTTGCTAACAAATCTTGTCATAGCATTGACTGATGCAATGCACTATTATGCTTTTATAAGATATAAGCTGTTTTGGTCAAAGAAGGACTGCAAGATATTTTTCAACAAAGGATGGAACAATGTCTGTATGTTTAAACTACAGGGTGTTCACTGGTGTCCTAAGGTTGAAGTCCTGAGTTGGTGAATGCATGTGTAGTTCTGCCCCAAGATGTACTATATGGCCAAACATTTGTGGACACCTGACTTTCACACCTATATGTGGACCATGCCCTAACAAATTCGAAATCACACAATTGTATAGGATGACTTTGATGTAGCACTACAGTTTCCTTTCACTGGAACATGTTTCTGCATGACAGTACCCAAGTGCATAGTTTACGCTTTCCAGTTTCTCACTAACATGACAAGATGCAATTTTTACAGTAGCAAAAGCTACTGTAATGTAATAAAGAACAGGAACTAACCTTCATGTTATTGTCAGTGCTGTGCTCTTATGTAAAATTAATCTACATCCTCTTATATGATAATTTCACCATGATATGGTATATAACATTGTATTCTCTGTTAAAGAAATATGGTTCGTATCATGAGCTGCTCCTCGGTGCACACACAGTGCACCTTGTGCACGTGATCAATGATTGGATACAGGTGCATCCAATCTTCTCCCACTCACACAGCGTATATAAGGACTCATAATATCACTATGATTTGACTAAGCATTAGACTAGCCTCTGTGTTACTATTGCCAAGCCTTGTGGTTCACCATATTCGCTATTCTGGTTTTTGGACTCTGTTTCTGTTTTGGATTTTTGCCTTCTGCCTTCTCTAGTTTACTCTGTCTGCTCATCGCTCGACCCCTGTCTGTTTATTGGATTACTCTTTCTGCCTGCTGTTATTGTACCTCTGTCATACTGTGTTTAAAAAAACACTTCTGTTTTTACTGCCATCTCCTAACCTGCACTTGTGTCCAAACATGCCCCGACGTCGTGACCGACGACGTGACAGTTCGACTATCATTTGGGTGTGATATGCACACCACATGTCTGAAGCTTCAAATTCAGGCCCCCAAATGTGAAGCATTGGCCAAAAGTTTTGAGAATGACACAAGTATTGGGTTTCACAAGGTTTGCTGTTTCAGTATTTTTAAATCTTTTTGTCAGACATTTCTATGGAGTACTGAAGTATAATTACAAGCACAAGCAAGTGTCAAAAGCTTTTATTGACAATTACACTCATTGTTTATGCAAAGAGTCAAAGAGCCAAGGCCTGAAGGAACAACTGGTACAGATGTAGAAGGTGAAGTCCGAAGTGATCCCAGTGGTAATAGGAGCATTAGAAGACATGACTCCCAAACTTGTAGAGTGGCTCCAAGGGACTCCAGGAACAACAACTGAGGTCTGAGAAATGTTCAGTTCTAGGAACAGCTAAGATACTGCCCAGGACCCTCAAATGCCCAGGCCTGGTTGAGGAAAACATACACATATACCACCCCCCCCATGTAGGGGATATGAGAGGAGGATTTATATATATAATATATATATATATTTGATGACTGGGTTAGAGCATTTCCAAAACAGCAGGTTTTGCAGTTAGTAGTTAGTACCGACCAAAAGTGGCCCAAGGAAGGATGGAAAGCGAAACTCTATATAAATATCCATACATTATCTATACCGCTTTATCCATCTGGGGAAGCTGGAGCCAATCCCAGCATCTTCAGGCGAGAGGTGGGGCACACCCTGGGCAGGTCACTAGTCCACCACAGCCAACACAGACAAACAACCACACATGCTCGCATTCACACCTATGGGCAATTTAGAGTAGCCAGTTGACCTAATCTGCATGTCTTTGAACTGTGGGAGAAAACCGGAGAACCCAGAGAAAACTCACGCATGCACGAGGAGAACATGCAAACTCCTCACAGAAAGGCACCCTGAGTGACCCGGGGATCGAACCCAGGATCTTCTTGCTGTGAGGTGACAGTGCTAACCACCACACCACCCTATGTAGTAAACAAAAAATTGTAAAAAAAAAAAAAAAAACAAAACAAACAAAATATGTTTCATATTTTAGATTCTTCAAAGTAGCCAGCATTTACCTTGATGATATTGTCGGCATTATCTTAACCAGCTTCATGAAGTAGTCACCTGGAATGCTTTTCAGTGAACAGGTGTGCCTTGTTTAAAGGTTATTAGTGGAATTTCTTGCCTTCTTAATGCATTTGAGACATACAGTAAATAGTAAATGATAAAAATACAGTATTTTTTTATAACAGCCCTATTGAACAACTGTAGTAATCCATATTATGTCAACAACTGCTCAACTAAGTAAAGAAAAACAACAGTTCATCATTACTTTAAGACAAAGTGTCTTTTATGTAAATAATGTATCTTTATAAAAATAAAGAAAAAACATTGAATTAGTGTCACAATAGTGTAAAGCGTACGCACCCGGGCTGAGGAGGATGCAGGTGTGGAGATGCATAGAGGAGAGAGACAGTAAGAAGGCAAGATTCCAAAGGAGTGAAACAATATCAAAGTCGGGGACAAGCAGAGGTAGAATGATCAGTAGACAGCAGAGACAAAGGGCAAATCCAATAAGCAAAAATCAGAACGGAACTAGGTCGACAACAGGAAAATCAATACGACGTGAAAAGGCTTGGCAATGTCAGGTATAAACACACTGAGCGATACTTCGAAACGTGAGTGTTAGAATGAAGGGTTTAAGAACTTGAGTAGATGAGAGATCAAGTGCAGGAAATGAGAGAATCTGTCCATTATCACCAGGATGGTCGTATTACCCATAGATTCTGGGAGGTCCGTGAGAAAGTTGAGTGATGGGTGCGACCAGGGGCGCTGAGGTGTGGGTAAGGGCAAAAGTTTACCAGCAGGGCATGTGCGAGGTACCTTGCCTTTTGCACAGGTTGTACAGGAGGAGATGTACTGGTAGATGTCTGTAATCATACTGGACCACCAGTATTTGGTTTTGAGTAACTGATAGGTACGCTGCACATCTGGATGACCAGAGGCTGATGTGGCATGGGCCCAGGTGATGAGGCATGGGCCCAGGTGATGAGTTTGCCTCGTAGTTTCATTGGGATGAGTGTGAGGTCACTAGGAAATTCCACTGGAATGAGTCGTGGTAAATTTCGTGAAATTTCTTGGTCTATCTCCCATAGAATAGCATGAACAAAGCATGAGGAGGGAAAAATAGGTTCAGGTTGGTCATTAGTCTTGGGAGACGGAAAAATTCTCGATAGGGCATTGGCTTTGGTATTCCTTGAGCCTGGGCGGTAAGAGACAGTGAATTGAAACTTGGTGAAGAAGAGCATCCATCGAGCTTGCCTCAGGTTAAGGCGTTTGGCTGATTGCAAGTATCCCAGGTTCTTATGATCCGTGAATACCACAAAAGGGTGCTTAGCTCCCCCTAGCCAATGCCTCCATTCCTCTAGAGCTAATTTAATAGCTAAGAGTTCCCGGTTCCCCACATCGTAGTTCTGTTCGGCGGGAGATAGTTTCCGGGAAAAAAAAGCCACGGGGTGCAACTTGGGTCTCTCGCCACTACGTTGAGATAAGATGGCCTCCACTCCAGTTTCTGAGGCATCCACTTCCACCATGAATGGGTGCTCTGGGTTTGGGTGTTGGTGGATAGGGACTGAAGAGAAGGCTGTTTTCAGTTGGTTAAAGGCTCCGTCTGCTGCGGAGTCCCATTTCAGTTTCTTGACAGGCCCCCTCAGGAGAGAGGTAAGAGGGATAGCAATAGCACTGAAACCACGTATAAAATGTCAATAAAAGTCAGAGAATCCCAGAAATCTCTGTAATTCCTTGACTGTGCGTGGTGTGGGCCACTCCATGACTGTGGTAACTTTGGCAGAATCCATTTTTATCCCTTCTGGACTAATGATGTATCCCAAGAAAGAAACAGTGTCAACATGAAATTGGCATTTCTCCCCTTTGATATACAGATGATTTGCATGGAGACAGCACAGAACCTGTTTGACATGGGTAATATGGGTCTCTAAAGAGGGAGAGTAAATCAAAATGTCATCAATGTAAGCTATGAGGTATTTCCCCAACATCTCCCGTAGTACATCATTGATTAAAAATTGGAATACGCTGGGAGCACAAGAAAGACCATATGGCATTACGCAATACTCATAGTGGCCAGAGGTGGTGCTAAAGGCCGTTTTCCATTCATCTCCCCTCACGGATGCGCACCAAGTTGTACGCGCTGCGAAGATCCAACTTGGTGTAAATGTGCACGTTGCATAGTTGTTCTAGTGCCGCTGGGACAAGTGGCAGTGGATAAGGATATTTAATGGTGATATGGTTTAAGCCTCTGTAGTCGATGCATGGTCGTAGTCCGCTCCCCTTTTTCTCCACGAAGAAGAATCCGGCTGAGGCGGGAGATGTAGAATGTCTAACATACCCTTGTGCCAAAGCTTCCTGCATGTATTCCTTCATGGATTGATGTTCATTACGTGAGTGGGGATAAATGCACAATTGAGGAGGAGTGGTACCAGGCAACAGGTTACGTCGTACGGGCGGTGTGGAGATAAGACGCTAGCTTTGGCTTTGCTGAATACTTCCGAAAACTCATGATATATGTTGGGGATTTGGACCAGGTTTTCGGGCTTCGGGCTTTCCCCGGAAGTAGCAGCGATGAAGACATTAGGGTATTATTGACAATGTTCTAAACAGAAGTCTGACCATTTGGTTATTTCCTTGTCTTGCCATGAAATCATCGGATTGTGTTGGCACATCCAAGGTAATCCTAGAATGAGATGGTGCTTAGGTGTGTTGGTGACCAGTAGGGAGATATTTTCATGATGCAGTCCACTAACTTGAAGTTGTATTTCCTCGGTACAGTGGCTGATGATGCCAGTCCCGATGGAATTGTTATCAATGGCATGTATGGAGGGTTGAATAGCACACAGAGGAATGTTGAGTCGGTTGACGGTATCATGGTCTATGAAGTTAGAGCCTGCTCTGGAACTGATTAGTGCTGAAAGTAAAAAAATTAGGCCTGAGTGCTCCATACTCTTATTGTAAAAGGTGGATATAATAGGAATAATCTGTAACTCACCAATGTTTTGTATGAGAGCTCTGAGTTACCACACGAGACATCATTGTCTGGGCTTGGGTTATTGCGAAGGTGTGCATTGCAGCTGGCGATGTTATGAGAGGGATCCCTGCAGTAAAAGCACAGCTTGTCTCGTCGCAGTCTTTCTCTCTCCGTGAGACTTAGTTTAGTTCTTCAGATTTGCATGGGTTCCGGAGTTTCCGGAGAATTCCCTCCTTTGCTTAATCTGAGGTACTGGTTGCGGTTCTGGATCATATTGTCCAAGCGAATGGCCAAGTCGATGAGTGAGTCTAGGGACGCCTGATCATCACAGCAAGCTAGCTCGGTGAGCAGGTTGGGATTCAGACCGCGAAGGAATGCGGCTCTGAGAGCTGGGTCATTCCACCCACTCCCGGCCGCCAGTGTCCGAAATTCTAGGGCATAGTCTGTGGCTCTACGGCTCCCCTGTTTGAGGTTCAGGAGTCTCTCACCGATCTCCTTACCTTCTGGAGGGTGATCAAACACGCGCTTGAACATACTGATAAAATGCTCGTAAGAGGCTAAGTCCTCTCCTCTCTGGTTCCAGAGCATGGTAGCCCAGCGAAGAGCCTTGCTGGTTAGTATGTTGATAAACGCTGCGATTTTGGAATAGTCAGAAAGACCAGCCTGGGCTGCGAAGAAGAGAGAACATTGTAGTAGAAATCCTTGGAACTGTTCCGCCTCGCCATTGAATTTCTCCGGTCGTGTGATTAATGCACTCATGGGCATCGGAGCACTTGGGGCAGAGGTAGTTGAGGGCGCCTGATTTAGGGGGCCGGCGAGTTTGGCCATGCGAGCTTCCACTGCAGCTAGACGCTGCTGTTGTTCTCCCATAAGCCGCCCCTGGTTGGCGAGTGCCACGAGATAAGTTGTTTCCTCTGCTGCATCCATTAGAGGCGAAGTATTCTGTCACAATAGTGTAAAGCGTATGCACCCAGGCTGAGGAGGATGCAGGTGTGGAGATGTGTAGAGGAGAGAGACAGTAAGAGGGCAAGATTCCAAAGGGGTGAAACTATATCGAAGTCGGGGACAGGCAGAGGTAGAACGATTGGTAGACAGCAGAGACAAAGGGCAAAACCAGAATGGAACTAGGTCGACAACAGGAAAATCAATATGGCATGAAAAGGCTTGGCAACATAGGTATAAACACACTGAGCGATACTTCGCAACTTGAGTGTTAGAATGAAGGGTTTATGAACTTGAGTAGATGAGAGACACCTGTGGCCTGTAAGTACTCCAGAGATTGGGAACGGTTACGATGCTGGGGGTTGTAGTTCTCGACCGCCATATTAGTATGCTGTGGTGGATTGTGGGTAATGGAGTCCATTGAGGACTCCAGTGCTGATGTGACAATTAGAAGATGCGTCCAAACTTTTGACTGGTAGTGTATATTCATACACATACATGTATATGAGGATTACCGCATATATACTGATATATATGAGAATTATGTCTTGGCCTCCCCAGTCTGCAGATCTTTCTCTCATTGAGCTGGAATGGAACAAGCTAGAACAACAAGTTTGGAATGAGTTGAAACTGTTTGCATGCTTGAAAATGTGCTGGGAGGATTTTGACACAAGATAAGGAAATAACTTGCTGTTATTCTGTGCTGCTGTGATAAAGGCAAGGGGTGGTCATTGTGATGAAATTCATACTTAAGCACTTGCATTCATTAAATCATTAAATTGCACTCACAGTGTGCATTGTTTTATATAT
>JAQQZX010000013.1:4093663-4107015 GCA_030068355.1 Notoglanidium maculatum
TCGCGGGGAGAGCATGCGCTGCGTGCGACGGAGGCCGCGAGCCTTCCGTGCGGCGGGGAGGGACGAAGTTGCGACATGTATAGATAAATGTATAGATTCATAAGTTTATATTCAGAATTTATATACTTCTGTGAAGCTGCTATGTGACAATGTCTGTTGTTACAAATAAAATTTAATTGAATTGAATTGTAGACATAGAGAAGAAATCACTGCAAGAGCTTGAATATCATCGAGAATTATGTCTATAACACAAAGGTTACAAGATTTATACATTTTTTAAAAATTTCAGATACAGTATCAATCAGTATTGCTTCAGAAAATGTGAATGACCACCAGGTTTTATTGGGAAACATGCATATTGGTTTCGCAAATTATTTGCTGTTGTCTGCCAGCCGTGTACAGTGCCGTGCATAATGCATGCTTATTTAGGACTCGATGCTCACAATAAGTCCATTGATGTTAGAAACATCATGCATTAATCACAACTACATTATTATTATTATTATTATTATTATTATTATTATTATTATTATTATTATTATTGTTAAATGCCTTTGTTAGCCTCAGACATCCAAAAAGACACTTCATAAACTTGTTATTTGCGTCTGATATTTCAAACATGATTATTTTAAGAATAATGTAGTTAAATATAATGGTGTGTAATTGAGAAAATGTGAAAGAGAAGATGTGAAATCTCCCCCCTTTCATATACAAAAGCTGTTAATGTACAGGTAAAAACAACATGGGTTACATGACAATTTTTCATTCCCACTGGGTGTTCTATAATGGTAAATATATGTGTATCAGTGTTTTCCAGCTTCACAAACTCAGTGGTAGATACCACTATATATAGTGAAGGTGAACCACTCAACCACCATTTGCATGTATTCAAGGGAATTCTGTATATGACTGATTCTGTATATGACTGTATATATATAACTATGTTCATGAGCTATTATGCAGAGAGCATCAAGCTGTACATCAGACATGTGCTTGAGGTGAGAAGGTCAAAGGGGATCTATGATCATGTGGCTACAGTAATTAGTCACTTTGGACTTTTGTTGAAGGTCTCTGCATGCGTTTACTTGGTCACAACAATGCATCCGGATGATTCTCACTATTCCTGGTCATTATATGTCGTTCGCAGGACCACAGTTACATAAGTATACATGTATTTACTGGTTCGTAGGGGGCGTGAAGAGTCAGGAGGCAGGTGGGCAAACCTCAAAAGGGGTGTGTTTGTTCCTTCACTTTCGCTTTTTAGTGATTTTGACTCTTTTTGCACACACACACCCATCTATGTGTCCAGTATTATAAATAATACTGAAATGGCTCATAGCACACCAGTGCTCAAAATTTTCATGCTATCTAGAATTCACAGCAGATCCGTAACAAAGCAACCTCCATTGTACAGTGTGCAGGACTCAGTAAAATCATCGCCTGTGGTGCACTTGCATCTAAAAATGATTCAGAACCATATCCTGTGTTGTACTGGCAGTGGTGTAACCAGAAATTTATTTTGGTGCAGGAAAAATGTATCATCCCAATTGGCTAATCCTTTTTCTCATCATAGTAGCTGGTATTCAATAAAACATGATTAAACCAAGGAATGCATTCATTAAAAAAATTTTATTTTTTATTTTAATCAATGCAATAAATGTGCACTTTAAAAGTTTCTGATAACCCTTCTGCTTTTTTAATAAGTAAAAACTACTTATAGCCCTTACGAAAGAATAATTGGGTGTTCAAAGACACTTCGACATGCCCCTTGCTTTCGTCGACCAATCAGAAGTCAGTATGTCTTTAACTTCACGGACCAATAAGCTTCGCAGTCTTTCTGACAGAACCTCGGCAGAGTGTTGGCAAACCAACCTACCGGATACTGCACTAACTTGCTTGCGAGTGGATGAACTACTCTGTGCTTTGTTCTGCAAAGCCATCAATAATATCAAGTGACCTTTATTTCGGCTTTTATATGATCTTCTGATTTTCTTTTTCCACGTATAGAGTAAAAGAATTTGTTATATTTTCTTACATCCTCAGCGTTTGTGTGCGACTTTGCCCAAACTACTTTGTTCATTCTGCTGCTAGCTAGCTGTTTGGCTATTGTTCCCCAAGTGTTACTGAGTTTCCTCCCCACTGACCAATCAGATATTTTTTTATCTGACCAAGATAGGCGGCTCGGGTACCAAGATGTCGAACCGAATGGTGTGCAGAGAAGCGAGCCACGCCGGCAGCTGGTACACCGCCTCAGGTAGAGTCAGAGGAAAGGGGGCCGATGTCCTGCAAGCTAGCTAACATTAGCTAGCTGTCGTTGAACGGGCGGGGGCTGTGTGATCAGCTGTGAATTTTTAAATACCTCGGTCTACATAACAAGGCCTTGGTTTTCATTCGAGTGCTCGTCGTTGTTATTACTTGGTCGGCAAGTATTATTAACACTAACTTTTAGGGCCTAGTGCCAGCTGGTCAGGTCACATGGAGTCATTTAACGATTACTCACCTATGGTTTACGTTACGGCTATGTACTGCTGAGTGAGTTTTAGGACAAAGGCGCTGGCTAGCTAAGAATGTTATTCGGCTAACCAGTAAGCTAAAAATGTGTAAACGGTCTGAGTAACAGCACTAATGTATTATATTACAAGTAAAATTAGTCCGTAAAGCAGTGTCAAACATCAACTGATGGCTTTGATGCTGAGAACATCATTTTTTTTATTATTTATTTTCCGTTCAGTATCTAGCGTAGCATTTGGGTAGCTGGAGCTAACTAGCCCTTCTACGAAATAATGCACGCTTCGTAGTTTCTTGATGATTAGCGACCTGCGAAACGATAAGACCTAGATATATAGATTTACATGTTAAGTGACAAAAACAAAACCCGATTTTTTTTTATTGCCTAACACGGGCAAGACATCGTTCGCCTTAAGTGTAACCCCTGATTTGGGGTCTTGGCTAGCTATGCTGTTTCCAAATTGACCACTTATTAGTCAGCAGATTTTGAAGCTGGCTTAAACTGGGTCAGTTTGCTGGCACTGGCAACATAGAACTTCTCTTCCTGCCTGGACTTCGTCTGCGTACTCCTGGCAAGCCAAAGCTGGGTCCCTCTGACGTCACTGTAGCCTCTGTTCAGCTATTAAGAAACTCCAAACATGTACTTCTAATGCAGTATTAGAGTCTGTCTTACATTTCCGTGTGCACAGGATGGAGATAATGCCAACAATGGTGTTTTGAAATCATTATAGTCTAAATCAGATCATTACACAAGAACACATTGGTGAGTGCCCATAAATGGATTACACCAGCTTGTCCTTTAATGCTGGGATCGGACTACATGAATTTAACCTGATTTAAGAGTTGTTTCATGACCGACACATTTCCAGAGTTGGGCTCGAATGCAAAAGTCGGGAATGATGAATGAGCCTTGTAGAGTGGTGATGTTGAACAACAACAATGTGGTGTCTGACACCCAACAAAAAGTCTAGCATGTCCAAAAAAAAATTAAAAAAAAATTTCTTGAACCTTCTTCCTGACGACACATGAACAGTCAAATTTGTAGTGTTGCTAGTCTCCCAATAAAGACACTGCAGGAGTTTAGTGCACTGAGGTTGTGTAATCTGACACGGAGACCATCATGAAAGACAAAAATATTGTTTAGGCTGATCCTGGCATGAGAGTTTGCCACAAGATGCAAAAACACCTGGTAAATCTTAAGAACATAAAAGCCAATTTCAGTCTAGTTTAAAAAAAGTGCGTAATAGCCTGACGAATCGAGACAACCTGAAACCGCAGTAGTCGAGTAGTGAGTCTATTTGAATCGGTTCATTTTTGGTAAGTGAAAACTAAGAATCTGCTCTAAAGCTTTTGTAGCCGTTTCCACGTTCAGTCCAGCAGTTCATCAAACAAGGTGCGGATTATGTGATATGATATCAATGTACTTAGGATTGCATTGTATAGGACATCACCTTCTAAACAACTTTTTTGGCTCTTTGTAATTAGCAGTTATTCGTAAGTGTTTATATAGTTGAGAACTGAGTTCTTGAGATAATTATTGGTTGCATATAAACATTTACTTAAAGTATGGCTTTTTCATGTCAATGTCATGGGGGAGATATGGTATAGAAGAGCTGCTAACATTTCAGAAATTGCTGTATATTTACACCTGAATTGTCTTGTGAGAAAATTGATATGTATAATGCATCGATAAAGCATTATGTAGGTTGATTTAAGGAGATGTTTGGCATCTGGTTCTGTGCTGGTTGGACTGTTTAAAATGTGCAATTTGGCAAATACACTGTTTTATAGAGATGACGTGTTCTAAACGCAGCTGTCTTACCCCATGTTTTTCTTGCCTGTAAATACAATCGAGTAGGCTAAAAGCCACAAAAAAAAAAAAGGCAAACAGAGGCTGGATGGTGTCTTCATATACGTGTTAAAATGTGAAGGGACTGCATGTTTTGTTAGTTTTATAGCATTTTCTTTTTGTCAGTGTTTCCACATCCATTTATATTCCTGATTTTGGAAAGCTCATCTAGCATTTGTTCAAATTGATTAACATGCATGGTAAAATGGTTCCTCCCAACAGTCAGACTAGGTCCTTGATTCACATGTAGCTCCGGGTGGTGCAGCTGGTCATGGGAAATGGAAAACTGTAGCACGTTTCGCAACGTTGAGGTGCTTTTTGCCATAGAGCAAAATATAGCATGATACGGTTAAACAAACCAATAGGGAGTAAAATTGATGCATTCGCAAAAAAATTCTCTGTTTCCATCATCGTCATCTTGTAATAATGTGCATGTGAAATACAACCTCAAGAAGCCCTTATCCAGATTCACTTACATTTATTTGATCGTGTATAACTGAGCAACAGCTATTTAAGGCTGTTTGCTTAAGGGCCTAATAGTGTCAGTGTAACTTCAAATACACACAAGCAAGCTTTTATATATGACTAACATAAATGCATCTGAAAGCGGTACGGTTAAAGACATACTTCCAAAATTGTTGTATGACCTAACAGATGCCGCATGCATCATGACCGAATCATTTCCCTTTCAGCTGTCTTGAAGCCGGATAGCCCAGGATGATCATTACCAAAGACACGCAGAGCCATGGGGAAATTTTGCAAACTCGCTTCCCAAACCTGCATGACTTGAATTAGCCAGCTAGTTTGCTATTATTGGCTTGTATTCAGTAATGATTGTGTACAATACAATTCTTATCATGACACTTCTGTAATACTCAGGAGACCTCAATAATGGCAAAGGTTATTTATTTTAGGGCTGCAAAGCTAATTCACAAAATGGATCTCCCCTGTGGTACACTACATCTCTTGATTCAGATTAAAAAAAAACAAAAAAAAAAACAGTTGTTGGAAATGGCAGAGCACGTAATAGCACTCCAGAGTAATGGAGCTCTCTATATTAAGCTACACTGTTTTTACTTCTTTGTTTTTTCATGTGAGTAATATTTTGATTTGTAATCATTTATTTGTGACAAACGGGTATAAGCACAATGTACCATGCTTATTATCTGCTACCGTATCCCAGATTTCTAACCGAATCACACATTTATCAATTCCTGCTCTACCAGAAACCTTTATCTCCACCTACATTGGCCAAAAGTCAGTAGTTTGTATGATAACTTAAAAGTTTAAACAAAGAGCATGGTCTCATGTTTGAGAGACCAAAGTTTTCTAATTTCAAAACTAATGTCAGGAAGTATATAAATTATACATTGAGTAGTATGAAGTCGATTCCACACACTAAAAAAATTATTTCCCTGTGCGCAATTTATTTAATTAAACCTTGTTAAGAGTTCAGTAGTGGTTGAAATATCTTAAATGTATTTAAAAATATTTTGCCATTTAATGTGTATTTTTAAGAGTAATCTAAGTAATTGAACAATCAGTAAAAAAAAAAAAAAAAAATCATAATAATTAAGTAGCTGTTTTTTCTCCTCTTTGGCATCCTATATAGTGCTCATAATGTGGTTTGGGGTGCAGCCCTGAGGGGAGCATTAAACATAATAACATAACATGAATGAATATCATTTTGTAGTTTTAAGATGTTTCCAGCTGTTCTCAGAGCAAGTTGAATAATCAAGGACATGAGGTGCCGTAATTTTCACAGATAAAGAAAGAATGCCAATATGGCAAAAATGAGAAAATCCTGACCTATTTAATAATGTGAATTTTTTTCATCCAAATCTTAAAAGAATGATATATAAGACTTTAGGATATAATGCGTTTTGAGCCATAGTTCAATATTGTATTTAGAGCACTAGTTAAACCATTGTTGTTTAATGAGTAGTAATCTTGGCTCTTTCCTTTCTTTCTCTCACTTTAGGATCCCAGCTGAATGCGCAGCTGGAGGGCTGGTTATCACAAGCACAATCTACAATCGGACCTGCTAGAGCCATTATAGCACCGTATGTGACTATGATTTTATAAAAGTTGTGTATTTTATTAATAATTTGTAGAAGTCTAATTTTTTTTTTGAACTAATATGCCCTGCATTAATTTCCTAAGTTGGTCCTGACATTGGTTTTCTAACACAACATTCTTTTTGTAGCTTTACCCTGAATATGGGAACCGATGAAGGAGTTGATTAATGTGCATATAGATTAGCGCTGATGAGCCTTAAGCCCCACAATCTATTTTTGCAGACATGCTGGTTATACCTATTGCGGTGCTTGTGCAGCACATGCCTACAAGCAAGTGGACCCTTCTATTACGTGAGTTTAAATGATTATGTAGTGCAATATTGAGCTGAAGTTCTTCATGTTAGAATAATTGACAGCATTCTTGTTTGGTAGCCGGAGGGTATTTATTCTTGGACCTTCCCACCATGTGCCCTTGTCTCGATGTGCTCTATCCCCTGCTGAGGTGTACAGAACGCCACTGTATGACCTGAGGATCGACCAGAAGGGTAATGAGAGCAGTTCATTCAGTTCTTGTTACACTTTTTTTTTTTTTTTTCTTTCCCCCCCGAGAGGTTATTTGGCCAAAAATTGTGTGCATTTTACCTCACAATTGACTTTTGTAGCTTGCGGAACAATCTGGCTATAACCCTTTAGCCATTGAACCGTCAAGCAAACTAGATAGCTACTGTGTATAAAGCCAGGTGATAAACAATTGCTTGGTTAATATATTTTAACAGGTTTGGTTGCTGTTAAATAATTAGCTGAAGATATGGTAACGCAGTCAGTATTAAAGATACTGAAGTTAAATGACTAATCAGTATGTAATTAAGTAGGAACAATCTAGATGTAATCAAACCAGAAAAGCCAAACTCATTCTTAGTCTAATTTTAGGCTACTAACAGTCTATCACGCATTAGTTTATAGGCTTAAGAGGTTCCCCCCCAAAAATAGCCAATTCCTACACTCTAGTTAGGTCTCCCCTGTCACATGATTGCTACTAAACAGGGAGGGCAAAAAGGCTGTCAAGTGCTTCCTCCAAGGCACGTGCAGCCAGCTAGTTGCATTTTTCGAAGAGCGGTTCATGCAACATCAGGGGGTAGTGTATCATTCTGAGGATTGGCTAGTGTTGCTCGGATTGATGGGGAGAGAAAGTATGCCAACCCTCCTTTTCTTAGAGCATGGCCAATTTTGCACTCTTGGTCTCTCGGCCACAGATAGCTATGGCATCGCTGGGATTTGAACTCATGATGTCCGGACAATAGAGCAAGTGCACTTGTTTTTTTTTTAAGTAAGGCACTCATTTAGACTCCCATTATGATCTGAGAGCGAGCAGTTAATAAGTTCCACAGAAATGTAGGTTTCCTTAATTAGCAGCATTCTTGCTTTTTGCACTAGAGCCATGAATACTGTTTGTAACTAGGTATTCGCTAACTAGGTAACTAATCTTGTCTTGTCTTAGAGTTAGCCCTCTCAACTAGAGATTGAGAGTTTGAATCCTGATAACATCTATAGCCATCTGTGGCTAGGAGGTCAAAAGAACAAAATTGGCCTGTGTTGTGAGGGAGGGACGGTTGGCATACTCTCTCTCCCCGGTCATTTACAGTGATGTCAGCCAGTCATGGGTGCCTATGAGCAGAAGGGGTGGATAGTGCTTCTCTCAAAGCATGTTATGCTGCAGCATGTGCAGCATAACATGGAGCAG
Organism: Notoglanidium maculatum; assembly: GCA_030068355.1. Classification (NCBI taxonomy): domain Eukaryota; kingdom Metazoa; phylum Chordata; class Actinopteri; order Siluriformes; family Auchenoglanididae; genus Notoglanidium; species Notoglanidium maculatum. The sequence continues at coordinate 4,101,780 of JAQQZX010000013.1, forward strand.
TTGAAAAAGACGCAGTCGGCTGTCTCCATGCCTCGGAGGAAGCTGGCTGGTAGCTGGCTGGTAGCTGTTGTTTGATGGGGAGAGCTGTCTGCATGGTGGGAATTGGCCATGACTAAATTAAATCCACAAAAAAAACCTATTGCATTGCTAATATTGATGCATGCTTCAAAATACTGCCTTACAACTGCTTGATGTACACCACAGATCAACAATTTATTTGTTTTTCCCTCTTTTAGTGTATGCCGATCTATGGAAAACAGGAATGTTCGAGAGGATGACTTTGCAAACAGATGAGGATGAACACAGCATTGAGATGCACCTGCCTTATACTGCCAAAGCTATGGAAAGGTAGTGATTGCAGATTGACTATAGTCTGCTGATTGTTTACGTCAGATAAGGTCACAAAAACGTCATGTTCAGTAATGTAGTAATGCAGCCATCCTGAAAAGTACAACGCATGCATTGCATATCAAATGGTAGGTTTACTGCATTCATTATTAGCCCTTGGTTGTTTGAGGGGTTAATGACAATCGCTGTTTGCCAGTTTTTTGGCAGGTTGCTCTGACTTTAAAATTTTTTAACAATCTATTTCCTGAAGATAGGGAAGCCAGTTTTAGTCCTGGAGACAGGTATTAATATTAATATTAATTACAGAAAATTTTGAGAAACATCATAACGCAAACCATTTCGGTGACTGAACCTTATAAAAGGTTAAACTATTAGGTCTAGATGAATGAACACAGGATTATACACTCACCGTCCACTTTAATAGGAACAATTATACATATACATGCTCGTTTAGAAAAGACTGGACAGTCGAAGATTAGAAAAAAAGTCACCTGGTCTTTTTCCAATCATCAACTGTCCAGCTTCAGTCAGTCTGTGCTCATAAAAGCGTCCAGAGATCCCAGTCCTCACCTTTCAGTGAAATTCGCCATTCTGAGGTCATTCTGAGGGTTTGGAGATCCGAGGAGAAAATGTTTGGGCGTGGTGGTTGAGGTTGCAGGTGGAAAAACATCCTTGCGAGGGAGCATTTTGGCTCTGTGGGAGCACAGAACAGTATCCGCAAGCGGATAAAAGCATCCTTGCAAAACCACGTTCCTCCTTGCTCCTTCAAGAGCATGCTTTTCTGCATGTCAAACACGAATATCAACAGTTTTATATGCAGTTTTATTCCATGTTTTGTAGAAGCCGAGATGCGTTTCTGCCACCACCATTGTAAAGAATGTTTCTATATCCTTTATCGAATCAATCTGGTTGTTTTACTCTGACGCCGTTTCGACCTTTCCAACTGTTGCTCACTCAGTGTTTTTTGTTTTTCACACCTTTCTGTGTAAAAACTAAAGACTATTGTGTGTGAAAATCCCAGAATCCCTGATCACTGCATGATTTTATGCATTTTGCTGCTGCCACATGATCGGCTGATTGGATAACTGCATAAATGAGCAGGTGTACAGGTGTTCCTATTAAAGTGGTTGGCAAGTGAATATTCCATATCAATTAAATATTTAATAATTGTAATGGTTGTTTTCCTTTTAAATCGCAGCTGCAAAGATGAGTTCAGCATCGTTCCAGTTCTTGTGGGAGCTCTGAGTGAATCTAAAGAGCAGGAGTATGGCAGGCTGCTCAGCAAATACCTTGCTGATCCTTCCAACCTTTTTGTTATTTCTTCAGATTTTTGCCACTGGGGTGGGTTCTCTCTCTCTCGCGCTCTCTCTCTCTCTCGCGCTCTCTCTCTCTCTCGCGCTCGCGCTCTCTCTCTCTCGCGCTCTCTCTCTCTCTCTCGCGCTCTCTCTCTCTCTCGCGCTCTCTCTCTCGCTCTCTCTCTCTCGCTCGCTCTCTCTCTCGCGCTCTCTCTCGCGCTCTCTCTCTCTCTCTCTCTCGCACACATACACAATTACAACCCTTCTGAGTTTAGTTCAAACCTCACACAAAATATAGGGGTTAGCGTTTAAGCTTACGTAAAACCATGGAATCAGTAAATGCTTATGTATGTACAGTGTGCACAATTATACATTCACAAAGTAAACATTAAACCTTTAACATATGAAACTTGGGTCTGAGCTCACTAAATACCAAGTTTGGTAGAAAAGTTAGAAAGATTGCATGACTTAGATGTGTATTTGTTAATTTATGTACGCAAAATAGGTCTGTTATTTGCCAGGAACAGTGTTCATTTTGACTTTTAAATTTAAGCGAAATTTAATTTAGATTTAGTCCGTGTTGATTACTGAGAATTATAGTTACAGTTTAGTCACATTTTAATCATTTTGTTTTGTTTTGTTCAATATTAAGTTAGTGGAACTCAGTTTTAATTTTAGGCAATGTTTTAGTCAAAATTTTCTCAGACAGTTTCATGATATTTGGTGTAAAATGTGTCCTGTAGCTTTAAGATGGCTTATTATGGGAGCGGTATTGCCGGTATTATATGGTGATTAAATGGGCACTGCAAAAACAGACCTGCTCAGGCCATTTATCCTTCCTAATTGCCCATGATCACAATTGTCTGTTGGCTTGGAATGGTGTCTGATTTGATGGTATTCCATACTTAAAGTAAATTAAAAGGGAATGTGTTCAACACTTTTCCAATTGCATTGAATTGAAATACATAGACTTTAATAAGAAGTTGGTCCCCCATTGTAGCTATAACAGCTTCCACTCTTCTTGGAAGGCTTTCCACAAGATTTTGAAGTGTTTCTGTGGGAATTTGTGCCCATTCATTCTGTAGAGCATTTATGAGGTCAGGCACTGGTGTAGAATAGAAAAGGGCCTTTTCTAGTTCGAAGCATAGTGTTGTCCAAAATGGCTTGGTATGCTGAAACATTAAGATTGCTCTTCACAGGAAGTAAGGGGTCTAGCCCAGACCCTGAAAAACAGCCCTGCGCCATTATCCCTCCTCCATCAAACCTCACAGTTGGCACAATTCAGTCAGGCAGGTAACGTTCTCCCGGCATCCGCGAAAGTCAGACTGACTGCCAAACAGAGAAGCGTGATTCGTCACTCCATAGAACATGTTTCCACTGCTCCATGGTCCTGTGGTGCTTTACACCGCTCCATCCAACACTTGGCATTGGACTTGGTGATGTGAGGCGTGCATGCAGCAGCTCGGCTTTGGAAACCCACTCCATGAATCTCCCACCGCTTACATTAATGCCAGTGGCAGTTTGGAACTCTTCAGCTATGGAATCAGCAGAACATTGGCGACCTTTACGCAACATGGACCTTAATAGTCGTTGACCCCGCTCTGTGACTTCACATGCTCTTCCACTTTGTGGCTGAGTTGCTGTTGTTCCTAAACTCTTCCACTTGCCAACAATACAACTTGCAGTTGACATGGACTATCCAGCAGGGATGGAATTTCATGACCGTCTTATTGCAAAGATGGCATCCTATCACAGTACCATGCTTAAAGTCACTGAGTTCTTCAGAACGACCCATTTTGTTTCACAAATGTTTGTAAATGGAGACTGCAAGGCTAGGTGTTTGATTTTATACACCTGTGGCAATGGGTCTGATTGAAACATCTGAATTCAATAATTAAGAGGTGTGTCCCAATACTTTTGTCCATATAGTGTATGTAACATTCTGGTGGTCGAATACAGACAATTTGCACAATATTCAGGTGGGTGACAAAGAAAAAACTGGTGACTTATGTTGTGAGGGCGTTTTGCAAAGGGAATGGTTTGGGTCCATGACAGTGCCACTGGACCCCCACACTTTAGGGACATTCAGCAATGCACTGTTCTCTTGGTATATGGAACACATGTATGCACTCACTCACTTATGAAGTATCTGGTAATGGATATAACCATATCACTTTTCCATATCTCTCTAGATCAGTGGCTAGAGTTTTTGCACTACTGAATCCTCAAACGTGCACTTGTTGTAATGAGGGGTTTGTGTACTGCAGCCCAGTTGTATCCCTCATTATGTAGTTGGCAATGAATTGTTCTGACCGACAGTCTAATCATGTCTATCATTGACAATCTTAGTCACCTGAAGAACAGTCCCTCGTCTGTCTTAATTTGTGTTGTCATATCATGAGCAACACTGTCACTTGAATGTGCGCTTCTGACCACAATTTCCAACCCTATTTACTGATGTCTCTCCCATAGATCTAATTCAGATGCCACTTAGTCACTATTCCTATTGAAACCAGTTGAGCATTTTTTGTGTTTGAAGCTCCTGTGGCCTAATAATCTGTTGATCCTGCCGTTCGAATCCAAATTCAGTGTCAACTGGAACTTCTTGGAATTCTTATACATGCCACAGCGCATGTTAGGAAGTTAAATGATTAAGTGCATCATGCAATACACATGTCAGGAAAGATCTGCACTTGAATATATTTCTCCCCTGATTTATTCAGGATTTTCCCTTTAATTTTTCACCCATCTGGATTTATTTATTGGGAGTATGAACTGGCAAGTGCATTCTGTAAAGATTAAGGAACGATTTTTGTTGTTTGGCAACAGACTTCGGTTGAAGTAAAATGTTTAGTTAGACATTCAGTAACAATGCATAGTATTTTGGGTCCTGCTTGTGGCACTCTTGAAAGCAAGCTATGGACTCCAGCTTTCTCCTGCCTCAGTGTACTTCAGTTTGTATTCTCCAATGTGTGGGGTTTTTTTCTTCCCCCCCTCTTGTGTGAAGGTTTGTTTTCCCAGTGTTCACAGCTGACATCTAAGATGCCACAGGGTTTCCACATATATTTAAATGAGGAAATAACTCATTCCTCTCTAAATTAGACAACACTGTCATCATGCATATAACTGATCTGACCCACTAATTAAGACCCCCCTTCCCTCAAAAGAGGTAAACGGTTCAGGGGGGTCAAACATTTATATATCCTTTTTGCCTATAATTTTAAATATTACAATACATTTCCCATGATCGTACCTGGAAAAATCTTGTAATATGATTTCAGACAACCTTGAAGTAGAGGATATGATTTCTTAACCCTGACGTTAGTAGCTCGCAACCTCATTAAGGTCTTTGTTCCTATGCATCTCACAAGCCAACGGAAATCCCTGGTTAATTAGCTGTTTAGTTTTTTTTAATACACGTTCTTACCTTGAGAGTGTCTGAATTAGATTGTCAATCAGGAACACATGAAGGGCTGGATGACCTTTTTGTCACCTTTATACACTGCCTGTCCAAAGAAAAGGTCACCACCTGGATTTAACAAAGCAAATAGGTAAGAGCTTCCCATTGCATAATTACTGCTTGAATGATTGTT
>JAQQZX010000013.1:4121042-4133487 GCA_030068355.1 Notoglanidium maculatum
GCACCAGACATTGAATACAAAAGAAAATCAGGAGCAAAACACTTAATTCTGTTGAATTTAATAGCTTATGCGAAACATAAATGTGACTAAATACGTATATAAATGTCTATTTCTCAGAGTTCCTACGTGACGCAGTAAAACCAAAACTATATTTGTACAACCCAGTAGGTACCTGTCACAATCAGCGAAAACTTTTCAGGAAGCAAGACTTTTCAAAAAAGTTGTTGTGCAGTGTAATAGGTGAATTCTCCTCTGGGATGAATAAAAGGATCTGTCTGTCTGCCTGTCTGTCTCTCTGGTCCTATGTGATTTTATCTTTGGAAAATGTTTAGAGTGGTCCTTCATATAAATCTTTTTTGCAGGCCATGGAGAGGTTGAGACATGGAGCCATGGCAGTGGAGGCGGTGACTGCAGCTCTTATAGAGCTAGAGGTAATGGCTTTGTGAATTATTGTCTTTCTCCTAAGTCTGGTTTTTATTTAGTAAAATTTGTCCTTATTAATCAAAGTTGTGTAAAAATGAGCATCAATTTGAGTGCATGAAATGATGTATAAACAGATCTGCACTCGAGCAGTTATTTGAGCACAGCCTGCAACTCCCTAATCCCTTCTTTACTTTGCTGCCACACACTAGTCTCTTTTTTAATTTGAGCAGTTATTTGAGCACAGCCTGCAACTCCCTAATCTCTTTTTTACATGTCATATTCCTATGGCACATACCAGCTTACTCGCATTTACATGAAACATACTGTACTTTATTTCGCAGTAGTTAGAAAATAAAAGGAAAGCTTTCGGTCAGCTAACCAGATCTGCAAATTGAAATAGCACCCTGTTTATGTGAATCTGCCCAAGGCCACAGTCAAGTAGGAAACAACTGTTTTCCAACATCAACTCTTGGGAAATACAATCTTTTTATAGCTGGGTTGTTATTCATTTTATATTTAAATGAATTCTTAAGTGAAGTCTGTATTATTAAAGCTATATTTATAAACGTAGAAGAGCCAAGTATTCTTTCTGAATAAAGAAGCAAATTCTTATTTCATTTGAACAAAATACTAAAGAAAATCTGCCTGAATCTCTGAATCCTTTGCTTTATTTTGCTGAAGGATTAATGAGCTGATTAAATTCCATTTCAAATATTACAGCGAAATGAGCGTACGTAAGTTCCATCGGTCATTTGCGATTGATCACTTTCATGATTTTATGCATTTTTTTAAATTACTTGCATGAGCGAAAAAATAAATAGACATAACGCATAAAACACATGGCCACAATTTGCCCAGTGTGGACTGAAATGGGTTTTGAAATTAAATTGAATGAGCTCTGTGTGCGCCATGTCGGGTATTAACTGACATTTCTAATTGTCCGGTTTAAATAGTGGCGAGGAAAAGCACACAATATATGATCAAAAGTACAGTACCAGTCAAATGTTTGGATGCACACCTACTCATTCATAGGCTTTTCTTTATTTTGACTACATTGTAGAACAATACTGAAGACATCAAAATGATGAAATAGCACATATGGAATTATTTCATAAGCAAAAACGTATTAAAGCGGACCGGTCACACACTTTTCAGTTATTTTATCAGATTCCTTGAGGTGCTTTTGTAAAGTTTGCAAGTTTTATAAGAAAAAAACCCACCATGGTTCCTTTTTCTTGTGCTGTTTAAGAATGGTGTAAAAGCCCCTTAGGATAAACCAGGCTGAGTTTGGGTATTTGACTTTGAATTTTAAGGGTGTGCCATTAAATTTAAATATGTCAATTGCCTTGTTCTGATTTGCTAACAGCTTGAAAAGAAAACTCTGTTAATCGCACCCTCACATGTAAAAAAAAAAAAAACTGCAGCTTACCTCTGAGAGATAAACAATGGCCTCTGTGTGAGGATTTAAGCTTTTTTATGAAAGAACTTGAGAACGGAAAATGAAGTAGCGGATTCTGCACAGTACCCAAATCAAGGCTGTTTTAAATCTGCAGGGCTAATACACAACATAAGCTGTATACCATACTAGATATTATGGTTATGATTTTACGTTTTAATAACCTGATGTTTATAGCTGTCTGGAAATGGATGGCAACTGCTTTGACAGAAAGCCTATTGACATGTCCCCATTAAGATGGAGTATGGTTGGTGATGGTGTAAAGTGTGTTACAACCCAAGGGTCTAGCCTAGGGCATCAGGGCTAGTAACATTATTGACGTACCAGTAGTATAGGAAAAGGTAGAGTAAATACACTACCCGAAAGGATACTCGTACACACACAACGTACCGGCAAAACACGTTATAATTTATTGTGGTGTCATGACAATAAACAGTGCTTACCCACCAACATCCAGAATACACACAAACATAAAAAACAGGAGAACATACAACCGCAAAACTGTTTCTATCATGATACAAGGCACAATATATATTGGTGTATCTATAATCGCTCTGAGAATGACCGCACGAGCGAACCAGCAAACACCACTCCACCACTGCTTCTTCTGATTCCCGCCAGCTGGTTTAAAAACCTGAAGCTCCTCCTCCTCGGCACAGGGATTGGTCACCTCCAGTGTGACGTCATGACATGGGGGAGGCTCCGTCTTCCAAAGCGCTGCGAGAGAAATAACATACAATACGGGCACTGTCCTGTAACAAGTGTTAACACAGTCATGCAAAATAATGTTCTGAAGCATATCGTCAAGTCTGATTGTGGATTTCATGCAAAACAACATCTTTGTGAATTTTTATACAGATTCTTGCCATAAAAATCAATGTCGAAGCATAACTAGATTTTTCCACCAAAGTGACAACAAAAACTGTAAATGTTTAATATACTAAATTACACAAGCAATTTTGTCTGCCAGCATGTAATTTCGCTAGGTTTAGGCTGCCCCGAAGCTAAACTATCAGCTGACATTACTATGAAGTGAAGTAAAAGAAGTACTACAGAACTGCTTTGCTACGGTTTTCACATTGCTGTTTTTATGATGAAATCCAGCCGCTCGTGTACGCATGAACCAAATGCTCCTGAAAGTATATACTTGTGTAATAATTACATAGGTTGTGTGACTTGTCACATCACTAACCGTGGGTAAGCTACACTGCCAAGCTCAACCTAGCAATAGTTTACTTCCTGAAGTAAGGGAGTTGCTTGACAATCCAATAATATTGTCAATTCAAATGATGTAGCCTAGCAAACCATGTATGGTGTATAGAATGAGTTCATTGATAACTGAGTCAGGTTAGCCATGTTTATGTAAAAATTACGACACATGTCCCTGACGTTTTAGCTTCCAGAATCCAGGCATTATGGCTGGAGAAGAGCTGTGCCGGGTGGCCTGACCTCGGAGCATCTTCATGCCTGTCACGAGGCTCAGCATGGGTTGGCGTATCTTCAGGGACTTGCTTAAAAATGAAATTCAGCCACTCTTGTATGCTATCTTCTTTTTCAAGACTGTGTTGAAAACACAAAGTTAGACTTTCTCCTCGACATCTCTGTTTGTTACTTTGCTGAATAACTATGTATAGATGACTCTGCCCCATCTTCTTGATTCAGTTTAATATGGGTGGTAATATGTTAATGAAGGGGGCTGCAAACACGGTGCTACATACCAACGACAGGTTTTTCTAATTGGCCTGTTCTTTGCCTATTTTCTTTTTATGGCCATTACAGACTCGGAAGGTAAAGTCTTACTATGGCTTCAAGTCACATTTGTGTATCTTATTTCAGAAACAACAAAAAAAATTTCATGGTAGATCTCCTTTAAAAAAAATCTTTCATGGTTTAGATTCTTCAAAGTAGCCCCTATTTTTGCCTTGATGACAGCTTTGCACTATTGGCATTGTCTAAACCCACTTTATAAGGTAGTCACCAGGAATACTTTTCAATTAACTGGTGTGCCGTGTCAAAACTTGTTTACAGGAATTTCTGACCTTCTTAACGCATTTGAGACCGTCAGTTGTGTTGTGTCGAGGTAGTGTAGGTATACAGTAAATAGCGTATTTGATTAATGTAGTAATCCATATTATATCAAGAATCACTACAGTCCACCATTACGTCAAGATATGAAGTGTCTTTTAAGTAATACAATTAAAGAAAAAACAATAAAAGCTAAGGTGTGTCCAAACTTTTGACTGGTACTGTATGAGGACAACTGACCATCACACCTATATGGGGGCTTTCTTTAAACTGTTGAACAACATTTGAAGCACACAATTGTCCAGAATGTCTTTGCATATTGTAGCATTAAGAATTTTCCTTTACCTGAAACTAATGGGCCTAGTCCAAACTTGCTCCAGCAGACATGTACAAAGCGAGGTCCATAAAGACATGATTTGCCAAGGTTGGTGTCTAGGAACTTTAGTTGCTTCTACGGAGCCCTGACCTCAGCCCCCCTAAAAACCTCATGGATGAATCAAAATCCCGGCTTCACGCCATGCCATCTCGCCTGACCACACTAATGCTCTTGTGGCAGAATGTGGCAAAATTCTCCTCGCCATTCTCCAAAATCTAGTGAAAACCATCCCAGAAGAATGTAGCTAATTAGAACAGCAAATGGGGATAAAATCTGTATTTTATCCATGCAGGAAATGCAAAATTTGGACAAGCATAAAGTTGTCTTTAGTATTGTCTTTTGTTTACAGGATTCACCGTTCACCAATGCTGGTACAGGCTCCAATCTAAACCTGGTTGGGGAAATTGAATGTGATGCCAGTATCATGGAGGGGAAATCATTAGATTATGGAGCAGTTGGTGCTTTGAGTGGTGAGTTAATCGATGTACATATTCTTCTACGTACTCAGAAATAAGCATAAAAAATCTCTGAATTTCTTTTTATAGTAGTACACATAACTCACTCACGTGACCTGTTTAAATATAGACGCGAAGTACAAATGCTTCTAGTTGGTGCTGTTAAGCGGTCTTTGAATTTCAGTACGTTAAGTACTAGAGGATAGTTTAATAGCACAGAGGAAGAATAATTTAACTCGCAAAAAAGATAATGCTCAACAAACTGGAATAATAAGAAATAAAAGTGTTATGGGAAGCAACTCCGTGCTTGCGCTGCGCTGTGTGTGTTTACCATGCCTGATGTAGATTAGGGTTTGCTTATTTATTGATTCCTTTTACTTCTGGATTCCAGACTAATGTGTAAACTCGAAACATTGTTCATGCATTATTGTCGATGAGTTTTACTTCACTCCATCCAAGTAGCAGCGGTGATGTCCTACGCCTGGATGTTCTCTAATGTGTCAGCACGCATGCCTAGATCTTCATCAAAGTCAAGGATTGACAGTGACATTATTTGCTATAAACACCTGCATACCACGTCACTTCTTTCCCTTTTTCTATACTCACTATTGTGCACGTGCCAAAACCTCATGTAATTACAGTGACGGATAGTTTTTCTGTTCTTGAAAGATGCAGTGGACTCCTGTTTTATCCGCCTGTGCTTTCTCTTCACCATGGTGAGTGTATCCATTTCATTATCTGACTGAGCCCTATGGATCTGTGATTTGCTAATTTAAGTTGTTTGCTTAAATGCCATGGTGTCTGAGATAGCTTAGTGTTGTTGTTCCGTTGCTTGCTCTTGCACATGGGATAGGAGCCATGTGTCTGCGTTTCCTTCTCATCCACTGGGACTTTTGGCATTAACAGGGCTGGAGTGTGAGTCCCTAGATTACTCTTGTGCTGCTGATCGCATCCCTGCGGACTTGTTCAGAGTCCACCAACTCCTAGCGCTCTTGGTGCTCAACCAAGGAGCCTGAGTACAGCATGTCCATGGCTGTGTCTAGGAGACTAGTCCAAACCAGGAACGGAGCCGCATTACTGAGACTACTCTGACTTACATACATAATAAACACCAAGCTTGCTGGTCTCCAGTAAATTCTCTAACACTAAGTGCGAGGATTATATGGGCAGCTACGTAATTAAATTTGTGCGCTGAGGCATCATGGTGCATATAGGGTGCTGGAAGGATCGGTCTGAACTTAATGCCTCTGCATTGCATCGCTTGTATTGTCACCAGACTAGGTAATTATCACAAATTAGTAATTATATTTTGATCAAATTTGAAAATTTTAAGTGTAATTGGTTTGATGTCTTTTGCTTGGAAACAAACAGTTAAATCGGAGTTATATTATGGAGATTTATTTTTGAACCATTTTTTAATTGACATTTTCTAGATACTGCGCGGACAAAATTATTACTGCAACATAAAAAAAAAAACATTTGACCCTGTAGAGTGGATTGTTGATTTGAAAAAGAAATGAATAAAATTTGACACTTCACCGTTACGTTTACTAAGAGATCTAAGCCTGTAATATTGGATCATTTTCCTCAATTAAAAAATGACCAAGTATAAGATTTTTGTCTTATTTGTTTAATTCGGATCTCGTTATCTACGTTTAGGATCTGTGTGAAAGTCTGAAAAGTTTTAGGTCATATTAATGCAGAAATATAGAAAATTCTAAAGTTTCACAAACTTTCAAGCACCACCGTGTGTACACTATATGCCAAAAGTTTGTGGACACCTGACCATCGCAAATGTATGTAGGCCTTCCCTAAAGTGTCACCACAAATTTGGAGGCACACAATTGTCTAGAATGTGTTTACACAAACCAAGCTACACGAAGACATGATTTGCCAAGGTTGTAGTGGAAGAACATGAGTGGTGTGCACAGAGCTCTTGTGGCTGAATGAGTAAATCCCTATAGCCATGCTCCAACATCTAACTGAAAGCCTTCACAGAAGAGTGGAGGTTACTATAAAAGCAAAGAGGGAACTCAATATCGATATTCTATTCAGGTGTCCACAAACCTTTGTGCATATATTGCACATTTTTATTATTATTATCATTTATATATACTGTGATTGCACAGTGTGTCCAACCATGAGCCGGATGGACTTCAACATCATCTGGTTCCTCTCCTGTCAGCCAGCAACAGGAATATGAGGCACATTCTCACCGAAACTCACCAGCACCTAGATACCATCAGAAGTCACATAATTAGTTGAATTATCCGTCTTTTCACTAGCATGCTGATTTTATGCTTGCCTCCCCATGGGCATTTCCGATAGAAGGAACTTTTGATTGGATATCCCATTGACACTATAGCGAGAGAGTTGAATCCTGTTGGAGCCATGGTGTGTCTTAACACTCCTAACATCCACCATTAAGAGAGACCTGCAACGCAATGGCCCAAAATGCTGTTGTGCACGGGAGGTATGCCTACTCCAAAACTTGGATAAGTCAAGTGGCTTTTGTTGTCATTTCAACTATATACAAATGATACAGTACTTTGTAGGGAAGAGAGGCTCTAATGATGATCTCAAATGTTGTCACTATCCACTGCAGGGTCTTGCAATCTGACACGGTGCAATTTCCAAACCAAATAGCAATGTAGCTGCTCAGGATGCATTTGATAGTTCCTCTGTAGAAGGTGGTGAGAATGGGTGGTGGGAGATGGGCTTTAACAGAAAGTGGAAATGCAGCTGGGCTTTATTCACTATGGAGCTAGTGTCGAAGGACCAGTAGAGGTTCACTGCCAGGTGAACATCAAGGAATTTGGTGCTCTTGACGATATCCACAGAGGATCTGTTGTTCTGTTGCTGAACATCTGCAACTGAAGTCAACAACCATCTCTTTTGTTTTGTCCATGTTCAGAGATTGTTGACTCTGCACTAGTTAGTTTGCCATTGCACCTCCTCTATGTATGCTGACTTGTTCTTGCTGATGAGACCGACCATGGTTGTGTCATTGATGAACATGATTTGAGCCTTAAGTGGTGGCCTTTAAGTGTGGTGGAACAAGTGCGGTGCTCGAGCAGTTGTTGAGATGTCTGCATATTCTCTTAAAATCTCCCAGGGATGTTATCTGGTCCAGCAGCTTTCCGTGGGTGGATTCTGCGAAGAGTTTTCCTCACATCAGTCATGGTCTGACACAGCACCTGGTCATTGGGAGAAGGGATGGTCTTCCTCACCATCATGTTTTTCCAAGCTTCAAACCATGTGTAGAAGTTGTTTTACAAAGCCAGAATAAAGTTTGCACATGACCACCAGCCTTTTGGAAGAACCTTGTCTAGTCATACACAAATGTAACTTTTTGCCCATAAAAGTATGCTATATTTGGAGGAAAACAGGTGAGACTATTAAGCTGAACACCATCCCATCTGTGAAGCATGAAGGTGGCAACATTGTGTTGGAAATTTGTGGACTCAAGTGAAGTGTCTGAGCAAGGATGACCACAAACTTGACTGAGTTACACCAATACTGTGAGGAGGAATGGGCTAAAATTCTGGCAAAGTATTGTGAGAAGCTTGTGGAAGACTACCCCATGCATTTTATTCAAGGTCAAATGATTAAAAGGCAATAAATCAAACTTTTAGCTCTTATTTTGAAATGGCCTCTAATGGAAATAAAGTAGGTCGATTTAACTAATTGATTTAACACGGGAAGTATGGTAACATGAAATGTTGTGGAGCTGAAAAAAAAACTTTGAATGTCTTTAGCCTAGATGTATGTAATTTATTACCCCAAACTTTATGTACTTCATGTAAAGTAAACTTAATGTATCTTTACATGCTTTTGGGCATGTACGTACATTTTTGTCATAATGGTTTCTACTTTATTGCAGTACAACCCCGTTTCCGCAAAAGTTGGAATGGTGTTTAAAATGTAAATAAAAATGAGAATGTGATGATTTGCAAATCATGTAAACCCGAGTGTTTAATGGAAGATAGAACAAAGACAACATATCAAATGTTGAAACAGGGTTTTTTTTTGTTTTTGGAAAATATTTGCTCATTTTGAATATGATGCCAGCAACACGTTTAAAAAAAGTTGGCACAGGGGCATGTTTACCACTGTGTTGCATCACCTCTTCTTTTAAAAGAACACACTGGAAATGCTTGGGAACTGAGGAGACCAGTTGCTGGACTCTTAAAAGTGAAATGTTGTTCCATTCTTGCTTGATATAGGCTTTTTGCTGCTCAACATTTTGGGCATCTCCTTTGTCATAATCGTTTTGTTTCATGATGCACCAAATGTTTTCAACGTGTGGCAGGTCTGGAGGCCAGTTTAGCACCTGGACTCTTCTACTACAGAGCCAAGCTGTTGAAATATTTGCAGAATGCTCTGGTGATGTTGATTTATATTTAGATGTTGGGGCAGTAGGCAAACTGATAGGCATACAGTGTTGAGGGTGGGCAGGATTTCAGATAGGAAAAGATCAGCCGCTCTATAAACACTTGGCAATGATGGTGGTGACAGAGAGAGGATGGAAATCATTAAGTGTCATGGCAGTAGCAAGTATCGGCACTGGCACAATGATTACTGTTCTAAAGCCAGTGGGGACCACTGCTTGGTTTGAAATATCCATGAAGACCCCATCAAGGCCAGCAGGTTTGCAGGTGTTTACTCTGCTTAGGTCACCACTTGTGGGCTCACCTGGGAGGTTCTGTATTTCCGTGGTAGAAGCAGGCATAGAAGATGTTCATAATTAGGGATTCTCCCTAATTTCGTCATGGCCAATTCCTACCCATCAGGCATCTCTCTTCTACCACATGACGGCTACCAACCAGGGAGAGTCCGGGCTATCACGTGTTTCCTCCAAAGCACATGAAGCTTGCCTCGTCTTTTTGTACCGCAACTCGTTAGACATGTAATGAGATATCGTGCAATGGTAAATCGTGGTACCAAAATGCAGACGTAACGCAGCTCAAATGCTGATCTAAAATGGGAAGGAGTTTTGTGTGACTGACTGTACAATTAGATCCAGCAGTAAATTGGAAGTATCTTTTTGCAGAGTGCTGTAACAAAAGACAAGAGAAGTAAATGGAGGTAGTTATGTTTAAGCGTGACTAGGTTTGATGTATTTGGGTAGGAGAAGCAGAGATAGGTGATCAAATTGCCCAAGTTGTGGAAGGCTCTGAAGACTTCAGTAACATTGGTGTAAACATAATTTAGGGCGTTGTCTCCTGTCGTGTCTCCTCTAACTAGCCATGAAATTTGGAGGGGAATAGACAGAACTCAATATCAGCAGAACAGTGGGTCTCCGTAACAACAGTGTCCATACCCCAAGGGATGTTTAACAATAGCAATGTAGGGCTGTAAACAGGCTGTAAAATATGATGACCGACATATGTTTTGAACATTAACCCATAATGTTGGTGCAGTCCTGCTGGGTGATATGATGTAACATCTAATGGGTGAATATTTGATATGGCATAATGCCACTGTTTCTTTTCTGATGCCTATACCAGAAGTGAAACCTGGAGTATCATCCGATATTTTTTAGATAGCAACCATATTTTTTAGATAGAGAAAAAACTCACAGGTGAAGCCTATTATCTACCTATGCATAACTTCACGTGCATGCGTGTACATGTGTGTTAGAGAGCGAGGAAGGTGAGCTAGTATTCACAGCCTAGCGTCTTGCTCCCAATTCAATGAGCCTGTAACGCACAATTTGACTGAAGTGTAGAATTTCAGCTTTAATAAAGGTTCAACAAAAATATCTCATTAACCATTTAGGCATTCTTCCTTACTTTGGTCAAAAATGTACTTTTAGCACTTTTGTTAAAAATAGAGCATAAGAATACATAGTTAAAACATGACTTGTACAAACCATAGCTTTCAACTCTTCACAGTTCAACACTTTCAAACAAAAATGACTTGCATTGCAAGTATAGAAAATAATGAAATATTGAATATAAGTATGAATCCATTTTAACAAAAACATGTTAATGTTTTACAATTTTTTCCCCCCCTCTGATATCAGATCAGCCATCATATTTTGCTGATATCGGCCCCATGACAATTCTGCATATTAGATTGGTGCCATGTCTAGTGAAAATGCACTCTCTACTCAAAGCACTAAATGGAATAACCAAGTACAATGACATGGAGTACAATACTGGCATACTGATTTTAAGTCCTCTCAGCTTAGTAAGACATATATGCAAAGGCCAGCAGGTTTTAAAATGTCAAATTTTTTAAATATTTCTCAGGAATCAAGAATCCAGTACTGGTGGCCAGAACATTACTGAATGAAGCACAGAAAGGGAAGCTTTCAGCTGGAAGAATTCCTCCCTGGTGAGCTCATGTTTTTCTTAGCCAGATTACCCTGATTTAATAAGCTCTAAAATAAAGCCTATGATTTTATAGGAGCCTTGTGTACTAGATATCTAACGTTCACCAGATGCACCTTATTCTGCAGACTCCGTGCTGTTTAGAATCTGGCAGATGTGTCTCAAGTTTCGCTGTTTTAAGAGGTTCATACGTTTTTTTATTTT
This sequence comes from Notoglanidium maculatum, assembly GCA_030068355.1. NCBI lineage: Eukaryota > Metazoa > Chordata > Actinopteri > Siluriformes > Auchenoglanididae > Notoglanidium > Notoglanidium maculatum. Next base: position 4,132,320 of record JAQQZX010000013.1, read on the forward strand.
AGTTTTTTAGCTGGAATTGGAGCACAACAATGGGCTGTCAGTCATGGTATACCCCTATGTCCTTCAGAGAAGATGGCCACCAGTAAGTATTTTTCAAAATAACTGCAGTAACTTACGCCAAAGATTTTATTTGACTAGAAGTGGTATAATTGGCAAGTGGAAGGGTTTAGCAGCCATGAAGCGAAAGACCACGTGAAGTCACAGAGCAGAGGTGCCTAAAGGGTGCCAACATTCTGCTGATTCCATAGCTGAAGAGTTCCTAACTTCCACTGGCATTAATGTAAGCACAAAAACTGTGAGGCGGGAACTTCATCGAACGGGTTTCCACGACCGAGCAAACAAGCCTCACATCACCAAGTTCAATGCCAAGCATAGGATGGAGTGGTGTAAAGCACACCACCACTGGACTGTAGAGCAGTGGAAACATGTTCTATGGAGGTACCGTAAGAGTACCTGCCTGACTGCATTGTGCCAACTTTGTTTGGCGGTGGAGGAATAATAGTGTGGAGCTGTTTTTCAGGGTCTCGGCTAGACCCCTTACTTCTAATGAAGGGCAAACTTAATGCTTCAGCATACCAAGCCATTTTGGACAACGCTATGCTTTCAACATTGTGGACCCAGTTTGGGGACGGCACTTTTCTTTTCCTGCACGACTGTGCCCCAGTGCACAAAGCAAGGTCCATAAAGACATGGTTGGATGAGTTCAATGTGATGGAACTTGACTGAGTCCTGAGCCCTGTTGACTTTCCTGAACCAGGTTGACCTTCTTGGAGGGTTTGACCCCATCAAGCACCTTTGGATGAACTGGAACAGAGATAGCGAGCCAGGCATTCAACCAGGCGAGCCAGGCGTCCAACAACAGTGCCTGACTTCGTAAATGCTCTACAGAATGAATGGGCACAAATTCCCACAGAAACACTGCAAAATCTTGTGGAAAACCTTCCAAGAAGAGTGGAAGCTGCAAAGGGTGGACTGACTCCATGTTAAATCTATGTATTTGAATGCAATGTCAGTAAAGTCTTTAGTGGTGTAATGGTCAGGTGTATCACTTTTGTCCGTGTGTGTGTGTGTGTGTGTGTGTGTGTGTGTGTATGTATATGTATATATATATATATATATATATATATATATACTACCAGTCAAAAGTTTGGACACCCCTACTGTTTTT
>JAQQZX010000013.1:4135970-4148923 GCA_030068355.1 Notoglanidium maculatum
TTATTTCTGTGACCATTGTGAGTTTTTCTTTCATTGCCTGAAGGGTACCAACAATTTTGTCCACGTGTGTATATGTCCTGAATGGTAGGGAGGCTCTTTTCAGTGATGTGCTGTGCTGCCTCCACTGCTCTCTGTAGTGATTTCCGGCTGTGGGCAGAGGAGCTCCCGTACCATACTGTGATACAGCCCGTTGGCAAGCTTTCTATTGTACACCTGTAGAAGTTTGAGATGATATTAGCATTCATGCCAAACTCCTTCATCCTCCTCAGGAAGTAGAGCCGCTGGCGAGCTTTCCTGACCACAGTGTCAGTGTGTTGTCCAGGAGAGGTCCTCCGTGATGTTCACTCCGAGGAACTTGAAGTCACTGATTCTATCAACTTCAGCACCGCTGATGTAGATGGGCCGGTGTGTGTCCCCTTGTTGTCTCCTGTAGTCCACTATCATGTCTTTAGTTTTGCTGACCTTGAGAAGAAGGTTGTTGTCCTGGCTGGTCAATGCCTTCACTTCCTCTCTATATGCGGTTTCGTCATTGTCTGTAACGAGACCCATGATGGTCGTTTCATCAGCAGACTTGATGTTAGAGTTGTATTTGGCGGTACAGTCATGAGTGGACAAGGAATCCAAGAAGGGACAGAGCACACAGCCCTGTGGTGTGCCCATGTTCAGGATCAGCGAGGAGGAAGCGTGGCTGCCAGTTCTCACCACCTGGGGCCTGCCTGTCAGGAAGTTGAAGATCCATCTGCACATGAATGTCCCCAATCCGAGATCATCAAGCATGGAGATGAGCTTTGAAGGGATGATGATGTTGAATGCCGAGCTGTAGTCAACGAAGAGCATTCTCACATATGTATTCCCTTTTTCCAGCTGGGTGAGAGCAGTGTGTCGCCAAGGCGATGGTGTCCTCCGTGGCCCTGTTTGATCTATAGGCAAACTGAAGAGGGTCTAGTGTGTCGGGAAGGGAGGAGCAGATGTGGGTTTTGACCAGACGTTCGAAGCTCTTTATTATTACTGATGTCAGTGCAACAGGGCGGTAGTCATTCAGACAGGTGACCACAGTGTTCTTAGTGACAGGATTTATGGTGGATGCCCTGTGATCCAAGTTGACCTTAAAGATAAAGCTGTCCAACATAACAATCTATAGCAATCACATTCCATTATCTTCTTCGGTACCTGAAATATGAGACTACTAAGGCCTTTTCAATGCATCATCATCTGGCTTATTAGAACCTAAGGAGCCTCAAAATGTGGATAGAAAAATAATCATATAGACCAGTTCCACTTAAAGTTCCAGTCAGAGCTAGTGAACTCCATGCATTTACGTGTGGTTAAATTAAAAAAACTGAATGCTGAATGAATAAAGGAATTTGGCCATGGTGTCACCTCCTATTTTGATGTGTGGCTTTGTTGTATAATACTTTACAATAAGACAATCTTCTGTGTATGAGGCTGCATCTCTGAGGTCATTCTTGTGCACAGAACAGTAATTAGGATTTTTTTAAGCAGGTAAATGAAATGGTGGATTTAGAGGAGCCTGCCTCCCTGGACACGGTTGGAGCTGTTGTTGTGGATCAGCAGGGGAATGTGGCAGCTGCTGTCTCAAGTGGAGGTTTAGCTATGAAACACCCAGGGCGAGTAGGCCAGGTAAGAATCACCGTTTCTTCTGAGGTGCTCCTAACTGCAGTTTGCTGTAATCAGTGCGTAGTCCACATTTAAAACTGCTGAACACTATTTTTATGTTCTTGGAATCATTTTTCTCCTGTCGTCTATGTGAAGGATGTACCACAGTAGTAAGAGCTATGTCTTTGTGTATATTACTGTCTTTTTCTAAGGCTGCTCAATATGGGTGTGGCTGCTGGGCTGAAAATACCCATGATGCTAGACCTTATTCTACAGCTGTGAGTACCTCAGGTATGAACACAACCTTGTTGTGAAATAAGATCAGTTTAGTTTAATCTGAGACGTACGATAGCAAGAAAATAGCTAGATTATAGATTTTAGTTCTGTTATCGAACTTTAAAGTTGGAAAGAGCGATTATATATACATTAACTGAAGGTTGTAATCTGTAGCTGAATCTTCTTGTTCTTGTTGATTGCCACAGGTTGTGGAGAGCATCTTATGCGTACCATGTTAGCTAGAGAGTGCTCAACAGCCATGCAGGCTGAAAATGCTCATCAGGCTCTGCTGGAGGCTATGCAAAACAAGTTTATTGGTGAGTACCTCTGATTTTATCGTGTATATTAGGCTGCATGAGGAATTCATGTCTCTGCAACTGAATTCTTGAAAACTTTATAACTTTATTTATTTGCACTTTATTAGGAACACTATAATAATGCTGGATAGAGCCTCCTTTTGCTCTCAAAGCAGTCTCAGCTCTTTGAGGCATGATGCCGCATGATGTTGGAAATATTCCTTTGAGGCATCACATAGGTCCAATAGATTTTTCAGGTGCACTTTGATGCTGTGAAGCTCCCATTCCACCTTATCCCAATAGGGTTCTATTGGATTCAGGTCCGGTGACTGGAAAGGCCACTGAAGAAAGCTGAACTCGTTGTCATGTTCATGAAACCAGTTTGAAACAACTTTGTGATATGGTGCATTATCATGCTGGAAGTGACCATTAGAAGATGGGTAAATTATGGCAGATGGTCAGCAACAATGCTCAAGTAGGCTGTAGCATTCAAGCGATGATTGGTATTAACAGGCCCAAAGCATGCCAAGAAAACATGCCCACACCATTACACCACCTCCACCATCTTGGACCGCTGACAGAAGGCAGGTTGGGTCCATGGGTTCATGCTGTTGGTGCCAATCTGTGTGCCTCAGCAGACATTGAGTTTCATCAGACCAGGCTACATTTTTCCAGTCTTTCTTGTCCAGCTTTGGTGAGCCTGTCCCCACTGCAGCCTCAGCTCGGCTGACAGAAGTGGAACCCGACAAGGTCTTCTTACTGCTGTCAACTAATAGTCTAAATTATATTATATAATCAAATTGTAAGAAAACACATTTGATAGTGAAAATTAATATTTGAGGCAGCTCATATAGGTCTGGGCTCAAATTTTCTTTTTGCGGGATGACCAGTGAAAACTCCAGAATATTCATGAGGAAAGTGTATCTGATTGGCCGGTGAATCAGGAAAGTGCTACCTGATTAGTTAGGGACTAAAGACTTTCACCGGCCAATCAGTTAGCACTTTCCTGAATAGATGCGATTTCCTTTGCCACCCTGCAGAAAGCAAATTTGCGGCCTGGGCCTCGTCACTGAATACACTGCATGACGGACAGAATTCACACAACGTCACTTTCATTGATTGTTCATCACATAGCTTGCTTAGAGCGTTGAATGTCCTTTCTATATAATGTAAGATGCTTATTTTATTTGTTAATTTGTAATTTGCGATAAATTTACAGTACAATACTGGCAGCATTTTTGCCTGCAAAGTATTGTATTTAAAAACAGGACTACTACTGTAATCAACATTTACAGTTATAGTACTGTTATTACCAAATACAGAATCCTACTGTAAGATCACACAATTTTACAGTAATAAACAGTGTTGTCTACAGCAATGCAATTTATTTTATTTTATTTTTTTATCTCCACTTATCTGTCAGGGGTGGGGGGAAACTGGTGCCAATCCCTGCTCACTGTTGGCGAGAGGTAGGGTACACCCTGGATGCCAATCTATTCCAAGGTTAACACAAAGAACAACAACCACTCACAGCCTCATTCACATCTATGGGCAATTTAGAGTAGCCAGTACACTTAAACAGCATCTTTGGGCTGTGGGAGGAAACCGGAGTGTCCAGAGGAAACCCGCACAGGCAAGGGGAGAACATGCAAACTCTGTACAGACAGGCCCTAGATGGCCGCGAGGTTCGAGCGCAGAATCTTCTTGCTGTGAGGCTAACCATTGTGCCACCCCTGTTTTAAAATATACGTTTTTTTTAAAGCAAAGATCAGAAAATTGCCTTTTATGAAAATGTAAGCTGAAATGTCAGCTGTAGGTGTGAGCACTGGTGCCGGCAGGATTATATTTTATAGTACACACAAGAACCGACTGCCCACTTGTACTAACTTTAATGTCTAGTATCCATACTAGGTTCATACTCATTGGAGGTCAGAGGAGAAGTTACTAACGCTTCACTCTGCCCTCTGTTCTCTGTGTTTAACTATTCAGTGATCTATTAGGCTCTTTGCCTGGGCTACAGTGGCTGATGTGGATCCACAGGTTCAGTTCAATTACTTTAACTGCTGTAGTCATTGCTAGGATTACCTTGCCTTATCCTTGAAACCTTGGTTCAGCCCACTTTCTCTTGTGTAGTCATCTGGCTTGGGCAGGTTCTCAGGCTTCACAGGTTCTTTGTGAGGTCGGTTGGCTTCCTTCATCTGGTGATAGAGGGACTGATGTATAGAAGTTAGTTTTTTAGTTTGTCAACTCATTCTCCAGTTGTTCTAGCTGTGAACCTAGGTCACGTGTAGGGGATTGGCGTTGGTCTTCCAGTATGCATCTCATGTGGAGTGAAATGTGGGCTATGGTTTCTTTGGCATTTCATGCTCATCAGGACAAGGGGTAATGCAGCTACCTAGTTCAACCCAATATCCTGACAAGTTTATTGCCAATTTGGATTTAATTGTTCCATTTGCTCTTTCTACTAGTCGTGCAGGTTGTGGTTTACACTCAGAGGAGAGTTTATGTTTGATGCCCAGTGTTTTTTTGGTAGGCTGCTAATTATGCCATTTTTGTTAGGCAGCTAATGGCTGCCATTGACTGAGCTAATCATTTTATGAATCCCAAATCTTGGAATTGCTTCCCTTGCTACACGTTTGGCAACTGTCTGTCATTATGGTTGGATGGAAAGGGCTCTACCCATCTAGAGAATTTGACTACCACTACTAGACAGTACCTTTTCCCTTTCTTTTCTGTGTTAATAAAGCCCATGTAGATGTGCTCAAATGGGACAAGTGCTAAGGGACTACAGATATGTCTTGGGTATGCTGTACAGTGCATATTATAAGTCTACACACCCCTGTTAATTTAAGGGTAATAAAATGTTTTTACAAAAACCTGCCAATTTTAAGTGAGAAACAATCTAGGGAGAAATAGGACAAATAAAAAGTTGTGCACAAATGTGCACACCCTTTTAGAATTGGGGACGTGGTTGTGTTCAGAATGAAACAATCACATTCAATCTCACGTTCAAATTTAATTATCATACAGCTGTCGTCAATTAAATTAGTATAATTAACCCCAAATAAAGAGCATCTGTTTCTGTAGGACCTGATAAAAAGTCTGTGAATGGGAGGGTGTTTAGGTGGTTGCTATGGAAACCGACAGTAACAACAGAGCACAAATCTGATATGGAGGAGAGGCACATTTTTTATATATAGCTGTTAAAGTAAGATCAAGGTAAATATTGCTTGAGCAGATATTATTGTTATTGTATGTCATTTACAAACAAAAAAATCATGGTTCTTTTTTCCTCGTGCTGTTTTAGAGTGGTATAAAATCTCCTTAGGATAAAACGGGCTGAGTTTGGGGATGTGCCTTTACATTTTGGGGGTGTGCCTTTAAATTTAAATATGTAAATAGCCTCCTTTAGATTCACTAACATCTAACAAAAGAAATCTCTGTTAGCCACACCCTCTCTGCACACATGTGAGAAATTGCAGGCTAACTCTGAGAGGTAAGCAATGGCTTCTGCATGAGGATTTAATCTTTTTTAAAAATTTTTTTTATGAATGAACGAGTTTGAAATAGAAGATGAAGTAGCACACCAGTGCCAAAACCAATACTACAGCTGGCTGTTTCAGAAAGGCAATATTAAACTTGGTTCTATAATAATATAAACAATAATTCTTTTTATTTAAAAGGTGCCTTTCGAGGCTCTCAAGGTCACCGCACAATAAAAAGAACATTAACAAACACAGTAACAAAAATAAAAAATTTTAATTCTGTGTTTTAGTTCTGTGTTTCTTAACCAAGCTTTTCCAATTCAACAGTGGACAGAATAGGCCTATGCTACTCACTGCAGGGCTAACATACAACATAAGCTATATAGCATACTAGATATTACTGTGATAGTGAACATAGTCACCATGTAACAATATGTTACAGGGAATGTTGGCAGCATTGGTGGTAACTTTTCTGACTGAAAATCAAACTAAAATGTGGCACATTTGACAGTGCACTATTTAAAGCAAGGGGATGAGAATCAGACACGCCGAGGTTCACATTCCCTAACTAAGCTAGATAAAGTTAGATTAATGTTAATAATCAATGATAACTTCTGCATTGATGTTATCTGTTTGCTATCTTACATTTGATAATTATAGAATTATATTTGGACAAGTGAATAACTGTAGTAGATACTATGAAGTTAATGTTATTCACCTCAAATCCAATGGTGGTGTGTCGACAAAATGCCTTGTGTCTCAGATACAGTTAGGTGACAAGACACTCCAGTGTGCGCATGTGTGGGTGTGTGTGCGCATGCGTGCGTGCAGTAGGGGAAGGAGGCTGACTAGCAGTGACAGGTGCTTTGCTGAAGCAACACAAGGTTATTTGTTATTATTAGAAGCGTAAATCTATTTTCAATTATGAAACAATGGCAGAACAAATTAGACCATGACGGGCCCACGAAGTCTGGAGGAGCAAAGTAACAACCAAACAGAGAATTTAGAATCTAATAAAAGGTAGAAATTGAACCATACCAGTTTATAACATTATTCTATACTGAACAAAAATTACAAATGCAACACCTTAAAAAAGGGGGAAATATTTTTTGTGCGTTCTGAGGTGCTTTTCTGCTCACTACACTTGTACAGAGAAGCAATTCCTTCTGCAGAACTGCCACGCACTGGATGTTTTTTGTTTATTGCACCATTCTGAGTAAACTCTAGAGAATGTTGTGCATGAAAATGACAGGAGATCAGCAGTTATAGAAATACTCGTACCTTGTCATGCCATGGTCAAAATCACGGAGATTGTTTTGCCATTCTGATGATTGATGTGAACATTACCTGAAGCTAATGGCTAATTGCATTGCTGCCAACATTTACAGATACAGGTCAAAAACTTTAGTTAATGTTCAAATCAATCATCAGAATGCAGACAAAGTGTGATCGGTCACTATAACCATGGCAGATGGGGTAGGTTTGAGTATTTCACAAACTGCCTGACTGCATTACACTGCTACTACACAAAGAATGAATGTGTACAGGTGTTCCTAATAAAGTGCTCAGCGAGGGTATAGCAGTAATATGTAAAGACAGTTGTCCATAAGTATGTGGACAGTATTTTGCCGCTGTTCATCACTGCAATGGCTCTGAAATGATGCAGTCAGTCTGATTGAAGTGTCAACTTTAATTCAAGGCAGTTCACAAAAATATCGAATTAACTGTTGAGGAATTACAGCCATTTTTACATAGTCCCTCCAGTTTCACCAACTTAAAAGTAATTGTACAGTAATTAAGCAGTTTCATGGCTAGTTATGGCCTGTTTCCTTGTTATTTCATGACCTGGAGTTAAGTCCAAGTATTGAATTTGACTTTGGAAGCTGTTCATGGGAACTCTCAATATGTGGTTAAAATTAACATCTTGTCCAAGTCAAGAACACACTGGGTGAAGTAGGTGTATCATTGTCAGAGTCTACGGTAAAGAGACGCCGTAATGAATGTAAATACAGAAGGGTTTAACTCGAGGTGCAAACCGCTGGTAACACTCAAGAAAAGAATTGCTGATTAGGCTTTGCTAGAAAGCCTGTGCATTTCTGGAACAAGATTCTTTGGACAGATGAAACCAAGTACACTTGTACAGAATGATGGGTAGCGAAGAGTATAAAGAAGGAAAAGAAGGGCTCATGATCCAAAGCATACCCCATCATCTGTCAAACATGGTGGACATTGGCATGTGTGGCTGCCAGTGGAACTGGGTCAGTGGTGTTTACTAATGATGTGACTGCTGATAGAAGTAGCAGGATGAATTCTTAAGTATATAAAGCTATATTTTCTGCTCAGATTCGGTCAAAACGGATAGGACGACATAGTGCAGATGGATAATGACCCAAAACATACAGCAAACGTGACCGAAGAGCTTCTTAAGGCAAAGAAATAGAATGTTCTTAAAAGTCGGGGAATACAATTGAACATGCTGTTCACTTACTTGAAGACAGAAAGACCCGCAAACAAGCAGCGGAAGGTGGCTGCAGTAAAGGCCTGGCAAAGCAGCCAGGGAGGAACAAGGGAGGAAACTCAACATTTGATGATGTCCATGGGTTCCAGGCTTCAGGTGGTCACTGACTGCAAAAGATTTGTATCCAAGAATTAAAAATTATATTTAAATTTGTTGGTTTGTCCAATTACTTTTGGGCCTGTGAAAATAGAGGGACTGTAATGGCTGTAAAAAAAAAATGGCTGTAATTCCTAAATTGTTAATGCAGTATTATTTTTGTTAAATCCCTTGAATTAAAGCTGAAAGTCTACATTTCGATTTACATATTAATGGCTTCATTTCCAATCCATTATGATGGTATACAGAGAAAAATTATGAAAATTGTGACACTGCCCAAATACTTGGACATGGATTCATGGACCTGACTGTATATAGCACCTTTCTAACACCAATGTATCTCGTATTGACTGCAAGAAGAGATAGGTGTCAAATGTAACTGATACAGTAAGGGTGTGATATGAGCAGATTGCCTAGTAGTATTCTGGTAGCTGAGTTTTAAATGCTTTGAAGACTGTCTCGAGTTTTGTTCAGCAGATTTGTCTAAGGTTGTTCAGCCAGTTGAAAGAGTCTCCAAAGTCCTTTTTTCATTACAGCAGAAGGGTTCGTTTGGGTCCAAACCAATCCAAACAGCCAGTAGTCTTGTGCATTTTATCCATTCCTGGCCACCAGCAACCTGTTTTGTGCTGCCATATAAAATCCACTCATAATGATGCAGGTAAAAAGTTGTTGTGAGACAGCACACTCACTTTCAGGATTCGCTTTATCCTTGACAGGGTCATGGTGGATTAGAAGCCTATTCTTAAAATACACCCGATGTGGGGCGCAAGTCCATCACATGGCTCAAAGTTTTCCATGGAGTAATGAGACAAGTAATGAGTTGCAACAGTTATTTTAAGATCTTGTTTCTTGGTTAAGCATCTTTGATGTCAAATCAGGGCATCAGTATTAAATATTTAAGAAAATGAAATATTTATATAAGTACAATTTACTAAAAGGTCTTAAGCAGGAGATATATATGGAGATAATGTTTTATTGAATATTATTAGAATACTAATAATACTTTTAATTGAATATTATTAGAAAACTGTTTCAATACATTATTCCAAGTTTCTAGTGGAAAAAAAGTGGCGAGTACCACCTGAGGACAAGTAATAAAAATGCATTCAAATAATTATGTTAATATTATTATTTTTATTTTCTTTTTGTTAATTTATATACAACTTAACAACAATACACTTTTGAAAATAGTCTGAAACTATGTACAGTATTTCGATTTATATGAGATTGTCAGAAAAGGCATTGTATTGTACACTATGTAAAAGGTAAAACTGTTAAAAGGTAGAACTATTTATATAAATTTGTAAAAGGCTGCATGTGTAACGGTGGAGATTATATCTCTTTACAGGCTCACCATTTCTGGCCAGTGAGGATGGTGTTCTGGGTGGCATAATTGTTCTGAGATGCTGTAGATGTGGAGAGGACCAAAGCTCTGGGAATTTACAGGCCTTACTGGGTATGTTCTACAGCTACAACACCTAATAAGCATGCAACAATTCACGATTCCATTCAATTCATGATACAAGGTTCACAATTAGATTTTTCCATATTTTTGTGGGCAAAAAAATGTAAAGAAAATTTTATTACCAAAGAAATGCAACATTTGTATTCCTATTCTGTATCAACCTAAATATTCCTTTTGTTAAATAAAAAAAGAAGATACTTTTGTTTCATTTTCTTAATAAACAACAATAATTATTTCCGGACATACATAAAGGTTGAAGTAAAATATAATAGCTTATTAACTAAATATTCCTTTTTTTTTTTTTTTTTTTTTAAAATGAAAAAAGTTAATAACTGCCTCCATTTGCTTCAATTCTTCTCTTCTTTAGCTTTCAGCAGTAAATGAGCACAAATGCTCTTTCCTATTTTAGATTTTTTTGTGCGAGTTTTTTACGCTGCATTAGAGCGATGTTACTTCCACCAATGGTGATGTCATGTGTACTCCTGCTATTGTGCATTATTGTGCCCTCTGCTGTCTGAACAATGCAATTACAGCTAGAAATAAGAGATGAATCACGTTTCAGGTTTATTTTAATTTATTTGAATCTTTTTTTTTTTGCGATTTATCGATGCATAATATATTGTTACATGCTTAACACTTACACTTTAATGACCCGGTGTTCGCAGCAATTATATATTTCAGGTTAACCTGTACTAATCTGGACCTTCCATAAGGGCACGTGGACAATAAATAAGTGTACAAGTTCAGGATTTGAAGTTATGTGCTTCAAATTGCTATTAGTTATATATTATGGAAAAAAGAAAAAAATCTTCCTTTTTTTTCCTGTATTTTGTAGTTTCTGGATCAACAAACAAGGAATACACCACTCACAAACTGAATGCAGATAGAGAGCCAAATATTTAGTGCCGTAAACAAACATGGTTACACATAAGTGTTAACATATGGTTCACCCACAGTTATGTCAATAAGTATTTGGACAGTGATGCAATTTTCATATTTTTGTCTCTACACCAACAAAATGGATTTCAAATAAAGGCATGAAGATGTCGTTGAATTGTACAATTTCAGCTTCAATTCAAGGGCTTTTACGAAAATGTTGCATTGAGGAATTACAAACATTTTTCCATAGCCCCTTCATTTTCACAGGCTCAAAAGTAAGTGGACAAGTTATTGCTAAGCAGCTTCATGGACAGTTATGGCCTGTTTCCTTGTTATTGAATGATAACTTAAGGAGGTAAAAGTTCTGGAGATGATTCCAAGTGTTAAATGTGCATTTGGCAGCTGTTCCGGGGAACTCTCTATATGCAGTCCTAAGAGGTGTTGATGCAACTGAAGAAGGCCATCATTAGACTGAAAAAACAAAACCGACCGAACAAAACCGGAGAAGCTGAAGTTTTACACTTCAATGAGATTTTGATGGCATTAATTGAAATCCATTGTGCGGTCCAAAATTGTATTACTGTCCAAATACGTATGGACTTAACTGTACCCATTACACCCCTGATCTTCACTGTAATAACGCTCTTTTTTTGCCTCTTCCGTACAGTGGAGTTTCTGTGGACTCATACTACGGAAAGTATGTGTGTGGGGTACATGTCTGCAAATGACAGGAAAGCTAGGGTAAGCACATCACAACGAACCAGCCAGAGTATCATAGAATTATAGAGCCCTTCAGATGACTGGTACCAATAATATGAACATGAAGCTTGGTTATAATCTTCAAGACATTTTTCTACTTACATTTGGTTGCCTGAAAATGTGATTAACTAGTCTAACGTACTGTGGTGGAAATTACAGAACAAAACAAAGACCGAGGCAGTCCTCCGAGAATCTCCGTTATCCTATAAGATAGGATAGAGAGCAACGCAGAGCTGCAAGCAGAAAGGTAGAAAAGGAAAGAAGGACCCCCCTCCCTCTGTTAGGGGCCGTTTTTATAAACCCTTGATCTCTTATACGGTTCTGTATCTCTACACAGGCATAACCTGGTTCAGACCGGTTGTTACAGCTACACAGACAGTTTCTAGTTTCCCCTACGATAGTGTTAAAGTTTTGACTACCACGTCCTTGACGGTAGAAGGAACAGAAAACAGCGCCAATGGATGAAAACAACTTATACAAGAGAAATTTAACACTTAATGTAACACACACACTCGGATAACATATTAATTTCCATTACACATACATCTATATATAGTTAGCTAGTTAAGATCGTCATACATTTTAGATTAATTAAATTAAAAATCCGGTAACAAACAACAAAATGTAAATCCGCAAATACACTACATGGATGCCTGACCATCATACCCATTTGTGGGCCTTATCCAAACCATTGCAACAAAGTTGAAAGCACACAATTGCTCAGAAAGTATTGTATACCGTAGAATTAAAAATACTCCTTTACTGGAAATAAGGGGCCTAGCCCAAACCTTCTCAGCATGACCGTGCCCCTGTGCACTTACAGTTAATGTAAGACGTGTACATACAGTCATCATGGACATTAATGTCATGGCAATATTGTGCTTTCAATTATTTCTGTGAACTATTTTTTCTCTGAGGAAGAATCATTGTACAACATGAAAACAACAAGAATTTGGTGCACTTTTGGGGTTCCTGAAATGAACACAGGGTCAAACTTATACATTCACCTTCAAAAATAAATGTACGCCCACTTAGAATATTAATTCATAGGTTCTGACGGTTCTTTTAATTTGGCACGGTTGAAGCCTTTTAACCACCTGTTATTGATCATGATTGACTACAACTGAAAACATAAAAGGGTTTGTTTGACAAGTACAAGTTCATGGGAGGTGTTGCATCTTTGCCAAGTTGCAAACTGCCATCCTCGGGTTTGTCCCAGGAAACACACAAGTTTAATTGAACACTACCAATTCTACCAAGAAGAGTGGATAAATATCTAACCAGAGTTCTGCCGGAAGCTTGTTCATGACCTCTAAAAGCGTCGGGTCAAGGTGAAACTTGCTATGGAACATTTAGCAAATATTAAGTGTGCTGTATATATACTCGACACTGTATGTATACTCTTGCCCCTTTGTTGATTTCAAATAAGATCTACACTACCAGTCAAAAGTTTGGACACCCCTACTCTTTTTCATAGGTTTTTCATTGTTTTTTTTGCTTTCTACGTTGTAAAACATTACTGAATACATCAAAACTATGAAGCAACACGTACGGCATATACT
>JAQQZX010000013.1:4149023-4170700 GCA_030068355.1 Notoglanidium maculatum
TACAGACCTGATATCAATTAACTTCATTAGTTGCTAGATGTTCTCCCAGCTGAATCTTTTTAAACTTTCTTGCTTTTCCAGCCATTTGTTGCCCCCGTGCCAACTTTTTTGAGATGTTTGAGATCAAATTTGAAATGTGCTCATTAAGTGGATAAAGGTGTACAATTCCCAGTTTGAACATTTGTTATGTTATCTACGTTCTGTTGTGAATAAAATATTGGCTCATGTCTTTTAGTTTTCATTTTATTCAAATTTAAATAACGTCCCAACTTTTCTGGAATTCGGGTTGTACCATGTTGACACAAGAATGAAGATATCACTATAAATCCATTGCATAGTACTCTTCAAAGCTGGACACTGGTGCTTGTAGTTGGCCTCTACCTATATGCCATGCAAGCAATTTATTTGGCACCTCCTTGCCTGACATCAGTGCCTGAGCTCACTGTGCTCTTGTAGCTGAATGGGCAGATCCCCACAGCCACATTCCAAAATCTATTGGAAAGCTTTCCCAGAAGAATAGAGGTTATTATAAAAGTGTAAAAGGTTACTAACTCTGGAATGGGGTGTGAATGTACATCAACCTGTTCAACATGTCAGTTGTCCAAACAGAAGAGGTTAAATAAACAAATGAATCAAAACAAGTGAGAACAATCAAGGCAATCTTGGAAATATACCAATGACCAAAGGATACAAAAAACAAATACAAAAAATAAATATGCTGAATACTATGTCACACTCTGAAAGGGGGAACTACATGACATAGCCTCCGTTTATGGCACGTTTCCTGCATGTTCAAAACATAGAAGGGCCTGGACCCCTTGGCAGAACATCTAAAACTGCCAGGGGCCTTGTGGCAGGCATTGGTCAGGAAGAGCAGCATCATCAGCAAATCAGAACAGTGAAAAAAGTCTTGAGCTTGGCTCAGCCCTTAAAAATATTTTCCAGGTAAAGCTTCTCTCTAGTCACCAGAAACAACCTTCTAATGATGCCAGAGATCTCGGCCACGTTCTCCAGGCCAAGGTTTCCCTGGGTGACCAAATGGGTTACCAGACTGCATCCTTTAGTGGCAAGGTGCTCTGTAATGTACAGTGAGGTTGAGAGACAGGAACTGAACTGAACTCATCATTTAATTTATTTAGGGCAGTCCAAAAATTATCAATTATTCCAGGCATGAACTGAAACACAGGCATGCAACAACAGACCGGGCAAATCCAAAAAACAAACAAACAAAACAAGCAAAGGTCAAAAACAGGAAGCAACATGGAAACTCCAGAATCAGGAATCACAGCTCAAAACTTAAAGAAACATAAAGCATGATAAGGCCTTGTAGTTACACATTCAATTCATTTGAATTTTATTTGCATAGTGCTTTTAACAACAGACATTTTCACAAAGCAGCTTCACAGAAGTATATATATTATGAATATAAACTTATGAATCTATACAATTACCTATATAAGGAAATGAATGAAAAAATCCCTGAGACAACAAGAGCAAGAAACCTTGAGAGAAACCAGACTCAAAGGGGAATCCATCCTCATTTGTGAGACACGAGATAGTGTGATTTACAACTAACACTGTATGTTATATGGTCGAAAACGTTGTGTGGCACATAATTCAATATAGTTTTAGCATAGAGTCTGTACTGTTGCAGCTGATTCACTGAGGGAGATTTGAGTGCAAGACTGTTCATGGTAATTTAAATCCTACACCATATTAGCAGAACTGCTCATGTCAATATGGGGCCATCCTCAACAGGAGCCAGTGGTTTTCAAGTAATGATAACTCCAACCAAATGTAGGACATAAGGGTAGATCGGGCAGGTCCAGAAAGCAGAGGGGTTCAGGATCCCTGGTAACTCAGGAGTGGAATGTGTAGCTCAACAGACAGAGAAAGAGAGATAGAAGAGAAAAGAGAAAAGCAGATTTTTAGGTATGCTCATTGTCACATAATGGTTAAGGTACAGTGTGCTGAGTGCAAGTAGGAACTCCGGTAAGCCTAGCTATGACAGCATAACTAAAAGTGAGATCCAGAAGGTAACACAGACAGGAGGGCACCCTGGGCCATAAAGCAGCTAGCCACTCCACCGTCAAAAAACCTGTGTGAACGCATGAGAGTGGGGGGTAACAGCATCCAAGCAACCCATTTTACCAAAACACTCTATGCCTGAGAACCCTCCAGATCTGCTTCTTTACCTAATAAAAAGCTACTATCAAAAGTTTTGATTAAGCAAAATACATTTTCAGCCTATATGTAAACAATGTGACTGTGTCTGAGTCCCGAACACTAATTGGAAGGCAGTTCCATAACTGAGGGGCCTTATAAGTGAAGGATCTGCCCCTGCTGTAGCCTTCACTATTCGAGGTACAAACAAATAGTCTGCACCTTTTGATCTAAGTAGGCGTAGCAGATCATAAATGACCAGAAGTTTGCTCAGGTACTGTGGTGCGAGACCATTCAGTGCTTTATAGGTCAAATAGTAGTATTTTATAATCGGTGCAAAATTTTATTGTGAGCCAATGCAGTGTAGGTAAGACAGGGATAATGTGCTCATATCTTCTTGTTCTCATAAGGCCTCTTGCTGCTGCATTTTGTTGACACCATTATCCAGCAACACCATTAGAGCAACTTGCATATGTCTCATTTACACAAGTGAGCAGTTGAGGGTTAAGGCCCCAGCAGAGGTAACTCGGCAGTGCTGGGATTTGAACTCATAACCTTCTCAGAACTAGTCCAACATTTTAACCACTGAGCTACCCTTGAAGCATAGACACATACTTGCTGTGCTACAGCTGAGAATGAGCATAATTACTGTGCTACACCTTTTCTAGGATCTTGGAAATAAAGGGCAGTTTTGATATTAGATATTGGATATGGTTGACTGGGATACAGCTGACTGGGGTCAAGATCAGATTTTTTAATCAGGGGTTTGATAACTATGAACTTAAAGGATTTAGGTACATAGCCAATGCTAAGGGAAGAATTAATTATAGAATAGGTTCATTTGCTTCTGGTATTATCTGTTTGAGGAATCATGTAGATAAGGGATCTAATATACAGGCTGATGATGTTGATGAGGAAATTAATGAAATTAGTTCAGTCTCTCAAAGGGGGGAACATTCTAATGGCTAATATGATATAATTATATTGCTTTCTAGTCCTGGAGTTGATTATCAAATTGTCTGGCTTTAAGTTTATAGTTTGTATTTTTTGCATGATATTGTCAATTTTGTCATTGAAAAAATTCATGAAGTCATTGCTACTGCATATTGATGGTTTGGATGTTTCTGTTGTGGTCTTATTTTTAGTTAATTTTGCTACAGTATTAAATAAGAATCTGATTATTTTTGTTATCTTCTGTTAGAGTGGAGAGATACGTTTTTTGAGCAGCACTAAGAGCTTTCCTATAGCTCAGGGGCTCTCCTTCCATGCTGATTTGTATACTATCAATTTAATTGGATGCCGCTTATGTTTTAATTTCCGAGTGTTCTGTCGAGTGGCGTGTCATTGTTGTACCAGGGTGCTAATTTTTTTCCTCTCTAATTATTTTTGTTTTATTATTATTAAGTGGAGCTGCATTATCTAGTGTACAGTGAAATGTTGACTCAGCATTTAGATGTCTGTTCAAGTTCTGTGGAGTCTGATGGTGATCCAAGCAAGGTTGATGATTCATAGAAACAGAACAGATTAAATAGACAAAATAATCAGGCATGGAACTGAAAACAAGTGGGAGCAATCAGTCATACTAGGGCAATACTTTAATGACTGGATGGACAGGTACATAAATTGAATCAAATGCACATGGACCACGGTCAAAAGAAAATAAAAAAGTGCTGTTAATGCTAGAAGCCATATCATGCCCAACTTGCAGTGAGTTCAATAGCATACAGTGAAATGGGAACTGTGTGAAGGCAATAGACTGTTCATCTAGTCTGACACTTCTATATTATGAGCTATATTGTTTCATGACACACAATCCTAATTAAGTCCTTTTCACTTTCAGGTTGTAAAACTTAAAAATGTCTGAATAGTTAAAGGGGTGAATACATTTGCAAGCTACTGTTTACTCTGACAGGTAGTGTAAATTAGGCAAGTTATGCCTCATCAGCTCATTTTTTTTAATTCTTAAGAAACTTATAATGTGGCTGCCACATTTTGGATCAACTGAAACTTGATGCATATGGCAGTACTTCCAGCTAGTAATGTGTTACAATAATCTAAGTTATAGATAGAATACAGTATAGAATTTAGAATTTAGTTTACTTGATAAAGAAAAACATGGGGAAATTGTATAGTCTTCCTTCAAAGTGAGTGTGATCACTTACCAACTGTTTGATTTTTTTTATTTATTTGATTTTTTTTTTTACTGTATGTTTGTAGGTAATATATTCTCTCAACACTAGGAATGAGGAGCAAGAAGCAACTTTGCAAATGCTACTACATGTTACCACAGACACAGCAGACAACTTTCAGCCAACCACAAATCAGTATGAGGAGGGAGATGAATCTACATCTGCCCTTAGGATCCGTCTCTTAGAGCTCCAGGCCACAGTAGAAGAGGTTGAATGCACAAACATACATGCATACACATCTGTAAACTCGCATTAATGCTGAAGAAGTGGTATGCCACAAAGCATGTAATGAATGTAGTACTATATCTTGCTTAAGTGGTTTGTGTTTCTCAGGTAGAAGAGCGGGAACAGAGAGCTGAGGCAGAGCACGTTGAGTGTATGGCTGTGCTAACACGAGAGGCTGCAGATCTCCGCCGCAACTACCAGAATCTAGAGATGGAACGAGACAACCAGTGCAGACTACTGCAGCAAATCCTGGAGGAAAAAAAATGCCTAGAAGAAGAATGCCAGAATTTACACCAAATAATGGACGAGAACAGTAAGAGGGAGGAGGATGCTAAGAGAAGAGAAGAAGAAGAGAGGAAGAAAGAAGGTGAAGAGCAGAGGAGAGATTTAGAAGAAAGGAAGAAAGTGGAGGAAGAATGGGAGAAACGTTTGCTCACACTGACAAGTGCACTCAAAACACTAGAGGATGAAAGACAGAGATTAGAAGAACAGTGGGAGATAGAGAAGGGGCAGTGGAAGAACCGGATGGAGGTTATAGAGAAGGAAAGAAGGGAAGAGCAGGAAGCAGCAAGAAAGGCTTTACAGCAAAGCCTCAAAGAACACATAAGCCAGTGGCAGCAGAGAGAGCAAGAGAACTGTAAATTTCAGAATTCAATGGTGCAACAGAGACTGAAGAAAGCAGAGGCAGAGCTGAAAATACAAGAAGAGAGACTGATCGAGTCCAACAGTCACAGCAGTAAATTGCAAGCAAGACTAGAGGTAGACACACACACAAAACTTCAAGCATTAATGGAGTATTTCAGCATTATTCAAATAAACTTTTTACTTCCTCATTTCATGCTTACTATAGGTGACTATTATGGATAAGAATTTTGAAGGCTCACTTATGTGAAAGGAACAAAAAGTTGGGTAACTTATGTTACTTATGTTACCCACATTACTTATGTGAAACACGTTCTTCAAAGGTGGCCAAAATTTGTGGACAGCTGACAATGACACTGATAAATGAATTTGAACATCCCATTCCAGATTTAATCCCCCTTTTGCTTGTATAATAACAGCCTTCTGGGTAAACGTTCCCCTAGGCTTGTGGCTGTAGGGTGGCTGTGGCTGTAATTTGCCCTTTTAGCCAATATAGAATTAGTGGCCACACACTGCCACATACAATTAGGCCACACACTGATGGTGGGTGAGAAGTCATGGCATGCATTTAGCAGTCAGGGTTTTGTGCATGCCACTTGGCTGCAACTCACCCATGGCAAACCATGCCTTTATGAACCTCACTTTAGGCACTTTCGGACTGGAGGAACTTATCATAGTTCTTAGAACTGTTGAAAGATGTTTTTTGTGACTTTTTTACTTCAAGGTATGTACTTTTCCAGCACAATAGGAACCACTGATAGGCTAATTGGAGGTGTACCTGGACATGTATTTTAAGGCCTACCTTCAAACTCAGTGCCTCTTTGAGAAATCAAAAGCAATCATTCAAGACCTTAGAAAAGAAATTGTGGCCCTCCACAAGTCTGGTGTATCCTTGGGAACTATGCCTGAAGGTACCATGTTCATCAGGTAGACAAGTATCCTTGTAGACAACATAACCTGAAAGGCTGCTCAGCAAGGAAGAAGCCACCGCTCCAAAACCACCGTAAAAAAGCCAGACTACAGATTCTAAGTGCACTTGGGGACAAAAATCTTACTTTTTTGGGGAAATGTCCTTCAGTCTGATGAGGCAAAAATTTGTTTGACCATAATGACCATTGTTATGTTTGGAGGAGAAGATGGCTGTCATGGCGTTCACACCGTCGGGGCATAGCTAGACACAAGTGCAGGTTAGGAGATGGAGGTAAAAGAAGTAGTGTTAATTAGAAACAAGCTACGGTACAAAAACGGCAGGAAGAAAGAGCAATCCACTAAACAGAACTGGGGTCGAGCGATGAGCAAACAGAACACACTAGGAAAGCAAAATCAGAGTCCAGAAACGATCATTCAAAAACTAGAATAGCAAACACAGTAATGCATGTTTTGGGATAGCAACACGTAGGCTAGTCTAATGTGCTCTCAGGAACTGTAGTCCTTAGTATGAGTTCGTAGCAAAATGCGGAAGTGCGTGCTTCTGCGCTGAGCACAATGGAGATTATCAAAAGCACAGCACGCACGGCCGAGTCCACAAGGCGCGCTGCACATGCATCGAGGAGCAGATCATGACAAGGGCGAGGCTTGCAAGATGAAGAGCAACATCCCAACCATGAAGCATGGCAGCAGCATGTTATAGGGTTTCTTTTATGCAGGAGTGACTGGTGCACTTCACAAAATAGATGGCATCATGAGGAAAGAAATTTATCTGGATATATTGAAACAACATCTCCAGTACTCATATTACGTGATCCGAAAAGCTTCTGGGAGCGTTTGACCCCCAAAGACGGTTTGATTGACCAGCAATTGTGATCACTGCATACCACTCTTGGGGGCGGTTTACTAGGACGGATTAGAAGATGTGCACCGGGACGGATCAGATGGGGTTATGCACAATGTGATCACTAACCGTACCCAGCCTCCAGAATCAGATTTGTATGGGAATCAGGCAATTGCAGTACATCTTTCTGCATGTGGAAAGATTTTTTGTCTAAGTACTGCAACATTTTACTACTCTTAACAGTTTGAGACACCACTGAAGCACTCTAAAACACTCACCTTTTGAAGCTCTTAAACACAATACTAAAATAATTCAGATATTTGTTTCTAATAACCTTACACATGTTAGAATATAGTTGCTGAAAACATGTGAAAAGACTGAACTTTATATTACTGAATTAGAGTTAGCTCATTAAACAGTTTTTCATCATTTTTTGTTCCAGATTTTTTTGGTCAGAACTGTTGGCCTTATGATGCACTGGAGCCACCTAATTGGAAAAAACCCTCTCCTAACACTACAACTAGAAGTGTATTAGCATCGGTGGTTCTCCCACTTGTTTGTGAGTTATTAAACATAGTTCATGTCCAAGATGGCAGTGCAGCACTAGCTTTCAGTGGCCATTTCGGTGCTATTTTGTTTCTTAGTGCAACTCCTACAGCATATGGACAAAGGGATGGTCTATAGGGGTTAGCCAGTAGCCTAGCCCATAGCCGAACTTGTGTGGCAGCTCTTTTGTCCCACATGTTCTTTCCTTTTTTCCTTTTTACTTACATCACCTCAATGGTTATTTTGCTGGTTTTAGAGTACAGGCTTTCAAGGGTGTAATCCTGACATTGATTTTCAATTTTGAGCAATTTGGCTTGTCCATAATGTAAAAATTCAGCAAGTTGTTGAAAATAATGAACACACGTAATCAAGTATGATTGGATGTGGCTTCGGTTCTTTCAGCAGACATGCCCCCAGCATCTCAGAGAAGAGAATACTGCTTATTTTTTTCATGTATATATATATACTCTACTATATATAGTACTATATATATGTACTGCTTATTTTTTTGTTTATGTATGCTTTGGGATATTTAATAATCCCAAATGGGTTATTTAATATGGGTGTTTAATAACATTTCTCTGTGTTGTGATAAACTCAAAAGACATACAGTTTTACTGTTTTGCATGGTCTTTATATATACCTTCCCTGGCCTCACTTCCACCAGAATTTGTGTGCAACAAAGCATACAGAAAATCTACGTACAGTACAGTAACCCACAACTATCCATCATTGGTACCTGCTCAGACAGTAGTAAATTCAGAACTGTATATGATTATGCTTTGGTAGTCTAGAATATTTTTTGAACCTACAGATTCATAGTACTGTACAGTTGGGTCATAAGTATTTGGGCTGTGGCACAATTTTTGTAGTTTTACCTCTGTACACCACCACAATGGATTTGAAATGAAGCAATCAGGAACTGATTGAAGTGTAGACTTTCAGCTTTAATTCAAGGGGTTTAACAAAAATATTGCATTAACCATGTATGAATTACATCCATTTTCATAGTCCCCCCTTTTTCCCAGGCTCAAAGGTAATTGGACAGTTGGCTGATAAGCAGTTTCAGTTTCCTTTCCTTGTTATTTCATGACAAATTAAGGAGATAAAAGGTCTTGAGTTGATTCCAAGTGTTGAATTTGCATTTGGTAGCTGTTCATGGGAACACTCAATATGCAGTAGAGACAAGTGTCAATTCAAGTAAAGGAGGCCATCATTAGATTGAAAAAAAAACAAAACCGGCCTATCAGAGTGAGGGGCCAGATCAACAATTTTTAAGAAAGAATTTTTAAGAAAGAATTCTTAACATTTTTAATAAAGAATGCACTGGTGAGCTCAAAAAGGCCTGGAAGACTATGAAAAACAACTAAAGTGGATGATCGTGGAATTCCTTGATGAAGAAAAACCCCTTCACAACATTGAGCCAAGTCAAGAACACTCCCGAGGAGATATGAGTGTCATTGTCAAAGTCTGCAATCAAAAGATGTATTCATGAATGTAAATATGGGGGTTTTCTATAAGATGCAAACTACTGGAAACACTCAAAATCACAAAGTCCAGATTAAACTTTGCAAGAAAGCCTGCCAAGTTCTGGAACAAGATTCTTTGGTCAGATGAAATTAAGATGAACTCTTACTAGAGTGATCAAAAAAGAAAAATATGGAGAAGGAAAGGAAGGGCTCATAATCTAAAGCACACCCCATCATCTGTCAAACATGGTGGACATGACCACATGTATGGCTACAAACCCTAGGAACTGGATCACTGGTGTTTACTGATGATGTGACTTCTGATGGAAGTAGCAGGATGAATTCTGAAGTGAATGGAGCTATACTTCCTCCTCAGATTCAGTAAAATGCTGCAAAACTGATGGCTTCACAGTACAGATGGAAAATGACCCAATACCGTGAAAGCAACCCAAGAACTTCTTAAGGCTTAGAAATGTTCTTGACGGAGTCAGTCAACCCAATTAAACATGCTTTTCACTTACTGAAAACAAAACTGAAGGCAGAAAGACCCATAAACAAGAAGCAACTAAAGGTGGCTGCAGTAAAGGCAGGAAACTCAGCATTTGGTGATATCCATCAGTTCCAGTAGTTAGGCAGTCACTGACTTAAAAGGATTTGCATCAAAGTATTAAAAATAATCATTATATTCACATGTGTTGATATGAAAAGTCTACACACCCCTGTTAAAATGGCGAGTTTTTCTGAGAGATAAAGTGATATGTCAGAACTTTTTCCACCATCAATGTGAAATTATAATGAAATTACAATTACCAATTAAGTGAAAAACAATCAGAAACATGTTGGGTAAAAATGGGAAAATTAAAAAAGATCAATGTGAGAATGGCCTAGCTAGAGCCCAGACCTGAATCCAACTAATTATCTATGGGGTCTCCTGAAGCAGGCTGTGCACAGGAAATATAAAAAAGTCAAGATGTGACCTACAGATATAGACTCTTACACAAAAAGATGGTGGTGTAATAAAATCAAAGCGAGCATCAATAAAATATTAGTTTAGGTGTGTGCACAGTTATG
Organism: Notoglanidium maculatum; assembly: GCA_030068355.1. Classification (NCBI taxonomy): domain Eukaryota; kingdom Metazoa; phylum Chordata; class Actinopteri; order Siluriformes; family Auchenoglanididae; genus Notoglanidium; species Notoglanidium maculatum. Next base: position 4,159,100 of record JAQQZX010000013.1, read on the forward strand.
CAACTACGTTATAGTAGGTATTGTTTGACTGTTTTTCAATTTATTTGTATACTTTGCAATTTCACAATAAGGTGGAAAAGGTTCTGACATAATTTATCTTAAGGCCATTCTTTTACTTCACAAAAACCATCCATTTTTACACTGGTCTGTAGACCTTTTTATATCCACTGTATAATTATGCTTCTCCAATTATGTTTGAACTTTTGAAAATAGAGGGATTATTTAAAAAATGGTTGTAATTCCTAAATGGTAAATTTAATATTTTTGTTAAACCCCTTTAATAAAAGCTGAAAATCTACACTTCAATCACATATTGCTTCATTTCAAATCCATTGTGGTGGTATACAAAGGCAAAATTACACCAAAAAAATGTGTCACTGTCCAAATACTTATGAATCCAACTGTATATACCATTGAAGACTGAAAGGCACCAATTTACCTTATTATTTCTCATGTATTGCATTAGGATCTGGAGGAGCAGCTGGAAAATTGCCATCACCGAGTTGCAGAAGCAGAAAGAATTACTAGCAAGGCAGAGGAGGAGCTAGCTGTTGCAAAAGAGCGATTATTACTGCAAGAAAATGAACTGCAAAACAAATCAGGTAAATAGTACAAAACAGTGATATCCATGTTTCAGTGAACTGGCCTCAAGCGTACAGGAAATTTATATGTAAATGTTGTTTTTTGTATTTTATAGGCACTATTTTTATATACCTTGATTTCCAGTATTAGGTGCACACTGTTTATACCTCCATTCATTGGCATTTATTGATATCACATGACATAGTGGGTTTAGAATAATCAGTCTGCTTTAAAAAAAAATAAACAACAGGTCTGTGATCATGAAATGACTCCCGATGAAGTGCTAGAGAACACAAAGGTTCTGGGTAAAGGTTCTGGGTTCGAGCCTGCCAGGCAACTGCGAAATTTGCATATTTTCCCTGTGCGTGCTTGGGTTTCTTTCAGGTGCTTCAGTTTCCACCCAAAGACTTGTAGATTAGGCTGACTGGCTACACTAAAATGTGCAGAGAACAAAGTGAATGTGAGTGTGATAGGGTGTCTCTGCAGTAGATTGGCATCCAGTGTGTACCACACCTTTTGCCCTGCAGATCTGATGGATAAGTGTTGTAGATAATGGATGGATGGATGAATGAAGAGAGAGCGTCTGGCAAAATGATCAGCATTGTAGAAGAGATGTGATCCAGCAAGAATGTGGTAGAATTGATGGATGACAGAATATGTAGGATCAATACTGTAAAAAGAGGAGGATATGTAAAATTTGTTAAAGTCAGGAAAAATAGTACACTGCAGGAATGGATAATGATAATAATAAATTTTATTTGTGGGCGCCTTTCAAAACTCTCAAGTTCACCTTACAAGTTACAAGCAACAATTTTACACACAATACAATAGATTAAACAATACAATGAATTATACAATAGTTACACTAGGAAGTACAAATAAAATACAGATAAATAAATAACTAGTGGATTTAAATTATATATGAAAAGCAAGTGTAAATCAATGGGTTTTAAGAAGAGATTTAAACCCAGAAAGTGAAGTGACTGTTTGTATGTGAAGGGGAAGAGCATTCCATAGCCAAGGGGCAAAGCAGCTAAAAGATCTTAATCCTATAGTGGATAGGGATACAGAAGGTACAGAGAGAAAAGCAGCAGAAGAAGAACGGAGTGAGCGTGAAAGTAAGTATGGTTCAAGGAGTTCAGAGAGGTATGGTGGGCCCAGATTGTGTAAAGCTTTAAAAGTTAGGAGAAGAATTTTAAAATCTGTACAAGAACGAATTGGAAGCCAATGAAGTTGAGAACAGGAGTGATAGAAGAGAGACGCGTAGATCTAGTAATAACTCGAGCAGCTGAATTCTGAACCAGTTGAAATTTACTAAGAGATTTTTGAGGTAAACCAGAAAGGAGCGCATTACAGTAATTGAGACGAGATATAACAAGAGTGTTAACCAAAATGGCTGTATCATTAAGAGAGAGTGACGGTCGTTGGCGGTTAATTTTTATTATGAAAGTGAAAATAAGCAGACCGAGTAATATTATTGATATGGGGAACAAAAGAGAGAGTGCTATCAAAAATAACCCCGAGGCTCTTAACCTGGGGGGAAGGGGTGAGAGATGCACTTCCAATAGGGAAAGAAAAGGTGCTAAGATTTGAAAGTGTAAACTTTGTTCCAACTAAGAGTATTTCAGTTTTGGACCCGTTTAATTTCAGAAAGTTATGAGAGAACCATACTTCTACTTCCTGTATTGCTTAAAGAAGAGGTTCAGGTGGAAAAGCACTATTGGGTTTAGCTGAAAGATAAAGCTGAGTATCATCAGCATAACAATGAAAATTAATACCAAATTTCCTAAGGATATTACCTAGGGGAATAAGGTAGATAATAAACAAAAGGGGACCAAGAACTGAACCTTGAGGGACACCACTACTAACAGGAGAAGAGTCAGATGTAAAGTTCTTTAGCTGTACAAATTGAGTACGATTAGAAAGATAAGATGTAAACCATATTAGTACTGAATTGTTAATACCAATAGAGGCTAAACGATTTAGCAAAATACTATGAGAAATTGTATCAAAAGCAGCCATTAGATCAAGAAGAATTAGTATAGATGATAAGCCAGAATCTGCAGCTAATAGAAGATCATTAGTAATTTTTACCAGCTCTGTTTCAGTACTATGAAGTGGATGAAAACCGGATTGAAATTTTTCATATAAATCATTTTGTAAGAGATAGTTATGAACCTGGGAAGCAACAATCTTTTCAAGAATTTTGGACAAAAAAAGGAAGGTTTGAGATTGGACAAAATCTTTTAAGATCATTCGACTGTAGTCCGGGTTTTTTGATTATAGGAGTAATTATAGCAGTTTAGAGCATGTAGGAGGGTAAAGATTGGTAGGTTTTGTTATCAAAGAAGGTGACAAAGTAATGTTCATTATCAAGTTGTGATTTCCTCCACTTTCTCTCAGCTGCTCTTTGATTGTCTTTGATTGCTGTATAACACATCTGACAGCCAAGAAGCAGGACAAAATTCTTTCTTGGTATGGAAGATAGAAGCCAGAGGAGGTCAAGAAATGAAGAAAGTGAAGAAAGGATTTGTAGCTGAATTCAATTGCCTCGTACCGTAACTGGGAGCGATTGTCTCTCCTCCCCACTCCCCCACTGGTCTGCACTCACACTGCACTAAATGTTCCTCTCCCATGGTTGCTTACATCATCACAATGCAACTTTTTGTGTTGAAGAAAAGCACTCTCTCTTAGCATGATGGAGACTGGTTTTACATTGTGGATTATATTGGGCGAGGTGACACACGGCCCTCTCACATGCTGTACAGGAATGGTTTGTATATGTATGTTGAAAGCTATGGATGAAGGCGATATAAAGTTGGTATTGTAGCAGGTAGCAGCAGGGTTTGAGAAGTTGGAGACAGGCAAGTATAGTATGCTTATATGAAATGCTGTACATGAACCTGACTATTTATAGGATACAGAATTCACTGTTTATGGGTCGAGGGTTGTGTAATTTTGGGCCTTTAAAATAGGGTCACTGACCAAAAAAGGTTGAGAACCCCTGTCATAAGAGGTCTCTTGAAATGGTTAAGGAAAATACTGAGACAAGGCTTAATTACTTTTTAGAGGAACTGTTGAACCAAAGCTCCTCTCAAGTGCGGGTGTCTGCTGAAGTCGAGGAATTGAGATCTCAACTGAGTCGTCTCAACATCCGAAACAAAGAACTGGAACTTCAAAACAGTGGCCGCTCTAATGACCATGCTCGCATGCTCAAACAGGTAACCTCCTCAACCACATTCAAGCACAGGAGTGCTTCCTGCATGCTCAAAGGTTTTCACTTAGGAAAACCACACTTGCATGCTCAAACCATACCTGCATACATGAGCAGGATAATTGTTTCCCTAGGCAATTTCCTATGCTCAAACAGGTAAATTAGGCAATTAACTATGCCTAATTATTCGTATTCACTTATATGATTAAAAAGAAAAACATGTCCCAAGTCAAACACAAGACTAAAAATGGGATGTTGAACATTCCATTCCAGAGTTCACCTCCCTTTGCTTCAATAACAGCTTCCACTGTTCTCTAGATTGTATAGCTCCTTGTACCACACTGCAGGGAAGAGATCATTTACAGTAAACAAAGACAGAAGAAACAAGATTAAGAAAGCAATATTCCTTGCTTGTCCCAAGGCACTCCCTTCCAGCTGTTAGACAATAGGCAATAGTAAGTCAGGAAGCAGGAGACCAGTTTGCTCTTCAGACACTGATGTGTACATGCTTGAAGAATATTCAAATCAGCTTTTTCAACAGATGTACGGCTTTAGAAATGTTTCACCTGCTCAAATCTAGGCCTTCTATATCAAGGAAAAGACACAGAGAAGCAAAGCAGGCAGAGACGTTTGTGTGTTCTGAGATCATACACTATCCTGAGACCATACTGAGAAACAAGGAATGAGAAAGAAGACATATATTTTGCATATTTATTTAACAATTAAAATAGATTAACATAAAAATCCTTAGAGAATGGTTATTAATTTAAACAGCAACCAATGAAAGTAATTACAATGAAATTATTAAAGGCAAACCTTTGCTTTATTGGTCAAAGCCTTGCTAAACCAGTCAGATTTAAAAAAAATCTTTACTTGGGAATGCATAGTTTTGGTAAAATCAGCCTTGTTAATGGTTAAAGTAGTTTTCTTAAGTAACAACCAACATTCAGACAGACTAAATTACCTCAAAGTACTTAGTAAGTTATACTAATTTATTGCATTATCTGCATTTGTACATTTGTAGACTTGTCTACTTATGCATATGTTTATATAGCTTTACAGTAACACGCATTAAACAGGATTTGATTGATTTAATTTGTCTCTGAACAAACTAAACCCACATATCATATGTATGTACAATGTGCTGTGTATGCTATTTATTGTTGGAGTGTGTGTTTTAGCATGCAGATGCTTTGTCTTCAATGCGCCTGGAGCTGCAGCGTGCTCATACAGAGGAGATTCAGCGCCTCCATCAAGAGGTGGAGAAAGAACGATCAAATGACAAACAGGAATTGGGGGAGGAAAAGAAACGTGTGCAGAAAAATATGGAGGAGGAAAAGGTCCGTCTTAAAGAGAAACTAAGGAAAGCACTGGAAGAACTGACCTGTAAACATGCCAATGAGTTGGGCCAAACACAAGCCTCATTGGAAAACGAGAGAAAGCAGGTACAACAATTTGACTTGTGTAGTCAATTTAAGTTATGGCAAATTACAAGAGTAATACATAGGCAATTGCCATATTTGTACACTATAATTACATCAAGGTGCAAATCTTTGGAAATGAATATGTCTCCCATTTCAATTTTATCATATTCTGCTAGACTTTCAAGGGCATGAAAAGAATGTTGAAGAATTTCAATGTTTTTGTAATGTTGTACAACTTAAATTGCATTAGTATGTTTTTTTAGGTCACCATGAGTTGCCAAAACAGCTTTAGTGCATCTCGTTTACCAGATGGTAGAGTCTTGGGTATTTTGGACTTGGCGCAGATTGAGATTGTCATCGTGCATGTTAGGCCACCAGTATTTAGTTTTGAGAAGTGCCAAAGTTCTCTGTGTACCTGGGTGTCCACAGGCAGGTGTAGTGTGTGCCCACGTGATGAGCTTGCTTCTGAGTTGCGGTGGAACATAAGTGCGTTCTGGTGGGCATGAAGGTAGTGTTTGTGAGTTACGGAGTTCCCGGTCGAGGTCCCATTTGATAGCATTGACCCAGCATGATGGAGGCAGGATGGTGTCTTGTTTGTATTTTAGGTTCCTACCTGGGTGTATGCGTGATAATGAATCTGCCTTCTTGTTCTTGGGGCCTGGACGATAGGACATGGTAAATGAGAACCGAACAGAGCCCATCTAGCTTGTCTGGGATTCAGTCTCTTAGCTGTGCGCAAGTACTCCAAGTTCTTGTGATCGGTGAAGACTATGAATGGGTGTCTGGCTCCCTCTAGCCAGTGTCTGCATTCCTCCAGTGCCAGTTTGACCGCTAGAAGTTCTCGGTCTCCTACATCATAGTTCTGTTCAGCTGGTGAGAGCTTACGTGAAAAAAAGGCGATCGGGTGCAGTTTAGGTTTTTCCCCGAATCTCTGTAACAGGATAGCCCCAACGCCTGTTTCTGAGGCGTTTACTTCCACCATGAAGGGTTGTTCGGGGTCTGGGTGTCTTAGGATGGGGGCTGATGTAAAAGCCTCCTTTAACTTATAGAAGGCCTCCCCGGCCATTGGGTTCCAGTGAATCTTTTTCGCCCCTTTCTTGAGTAGTGTGGTCATGGGGGCTGCGAGCAGACTGAAGTTTCGTATGAAGCGGCGGTAGAAGATAGCAAAGCCAATGAACCTCTGAAGTTTCTTAATGGTTCCTGGTGTGGGCCAGTTCTTTACAGCAGTAACTTTGCTTTCATCCATTTTCACTCCCTCCTCACTGATTACGTAACCCAGAAAGGATATGGTGGGGACATGGAACTCGCATTTCTCAGCTTTTACATACAGCTGGTTCTTGCGGAGTTTTGCCAAAACCTTTTGCCACATTCACCTTGACATGGTGAATGTGTTCCTCTGGGGATGGTGAGTAAATCAGGATATCATCTATGTATGCTATCACGTATTTCCCTAACATCTCCCTTAACACGTCATTAATCTGACATTGAAATACTGAAGGAGCATTGGAAAGTCCATATGGCATCACCTGGTATTGGTAGTGACCTGAGGTGGTGCTAAACGCTGTCTTCCATTCGTCCCCTGCCCGTATTCGTATCAAGTTGTACGCACTGCGGAGGTCCAGCTTGGTGAAGATACGGGCTGTTCTCAGCTGTTCTAGTGCGGCGGGTACTAGAGGGAGAGGATATGGGTATTTGACGGTAATGTTATTTAATCCATGATAATCAATGCAGGGTCTTAATCCACCCCCTTTCTTCTCCACAAAGAAGAATCCAGCCGATGCTGGTGACGTAGATGGAACAATATATTGTTGTTGGAGCGCCTCCTGTACATACTCCACCATGGCCCTTGACAGAAAGTGGGTAAATCCAACCGTGCGGGGGTGTGGTGTCTGAGAGCAGTTTGATTGCGCAGTCGTAAGGACGGTGTGGAGGGTGACCACTAGCCTTGACTTTACTGAAGACATTGAGGAAGTCCTGATAGATAGCTGGTATTTGGACCCTAGTCTGGGTCTCCAGACTTTCGATGGTGGTGGATGCTAGTGGCATGTGGAGAGCCTGTAGGTAGATGCTGTTGCAGTTTGATGGCTATGGCGTGGTCCATGAAGTTACCGGATGATCCTGAGTCGATCATAGCTGTGAGAGAAAAGATCTCATCAGTAAGGAGAACCTTTATAGCAATAACAAACGGAGGTGAAGAGACGTAGGAGGGTTTACTCACCGCGGGGTTCTTTGAAGAGGGTGACAAGCCCGTCAGGCTTGGCGCAGTAAATGCATAGTCCCTCTCTCCATCGGCAGTGACGTTCAGCTGCTGTGAGGGGGGTGTTACTCATCTGCATGGGTTCCTCAGTCGTCGCCTGGTAACGAGTTCTACTGCCGGCTTGCTGATCGATGATTAGGTTGTCCAATCAAATGGCTAGATCGATGAGAGAGTCTAAGGTAGCACCCTCGTCCTTGTACGCCATCTCTCTACGAATATTTTCATTGAGTCCTTAGCGAAATACGGCTTTCAGGGCCGGCTCATTCCAGCCGCTCTCAGCGGCGAGTGTACGGAAGTCCAGGGCGTATTCCACTGCGGGTCGATACCCCTGGCGAATGTTCAATAGTCTCTCGCCCACCTAGTTGCCTTCGGGAGCGTGATCAAAGACTCGTTTAAAAGGCGAGATTAATTGTTCGTATGAGGAAACTGCGTCTCCTCCTTTCTCCCATACCATGGTGGCCCATGTGAGAGCAGTCCCAGTGAGAAAACTCAGAAATTGAGAGACTCGAGCCTGGTCACTCAGGTCCCCTTGTGCTGACAAGTATATCTGGCATTGGAGAAGGAATCCCCGACATTGTGTGGGATCTCCGTGGAATTTCTCCAATTTATTAGGTATCGTGCACGGCGGTGGTTGAGAAGGAGCATAAGCTGTGAGCTGTTGTACTAGCTGAGACATGCTGGTGGTGAGCTGTGAAACTTGTGTACTTAGCTCTTGTAATTTGTGGTCCTGCTCCCAGATGAATCGTCCTTGGGCAGAGAGAGATTCACGAAGCGCCGCTGAATTTGCTACATCCATGTTTTGGTGAAGCATTCTGTAATGATAGCCAGGCAGTCCGGGATGTAATCGCAGATAAAACAGTATTTATTAAACACTTAGGCAACAGTACAATGTCGGCAGGCAGAAATCAACACCGTGAGACAGGCAAAAAGTCGAATGATCAACAAACAGGCTAGAATAGGCAATCCAAACTCGTAAATTGGAGAATATCAGAAAAAGGGTCAAAACCAAGAAAGCGATCATATATTAAACGATCGGCAATAGACTAACGCAAGGAAGAGAACTAATGCTTCACGAGGTAAGTATAGAACTGAGGAGTATAAAAGAGGGTGTGAGTGTGATTGGAGTCACCTGCCGCTGTTTAGAAGTCAGGTGACTCCGAGTGTGGGAAAATGTCCGCCATGTTCTGTGTATGCTGTGAGTCTTGGGTGTTGTAGTCCATTTCGTTGTCAGTGTTCTCGTGTATGTGAATGTCCATTTCAACGTCCGATTGTGTGTCTGAGTCTGGAGCCGATTCCATGTCGCTGTTATGAGTGATAGTAGTGGCAGATGGGGTTGTGACAAATGACCTCTTGATGACTTTATTTGAAATCCATTGTGATGGTGTAAAGAGGCAAAAATATGAAACTTGCATAACTTTCCAAATACTTATTGACCTAACTGTATATAGGCAGGTTTCAGTTACCACTCAGAATTTGTGGCTATGTCCCACCACAGGCAGAGGAATACAGAAAGACAGCAGAAGAGGAAAGACATGGTCTGGACACAGAAAGAGGGGAACTCCACAAACAACTACAGGAGTCTACTATGAAGGTGAGAATAAGAAAAAAATAAGAAAAAATAAATATGTGAGTCATAAGACATTATTTACTTAAAACTCTAAAAGAATGAAAAAGACTCTAAAAGAAAAAAAACTTCATATTATAACAGTAAATAAGCACAACACTTTAATGCTTCAGTTCTATCCTGAGCATTAGCATGTACTTCCCTTGTGCCTGTTGGTTTCCTTTGTTTAATCCAGATTCTGGGATTCCAGATCCCAGACAAATGTTATGGTAGGTGGATTGGCTACTTTATTAGACATGAACGCGTGTGTGAATGTGGTGCCTGCAGTGTTACGCATTTACTGTTTCTGTATCGCAGTTCTATCAATCTCTTTGGGGGCAGTATGGAGGGAGATAGATAGGTGTTGGAAGGGTAAACCCCCCAATGGCTGCTGCATGCATCTTAGATTCAGCAGAACCTTTAATAAAAAACATCAGTAAGGTTAAAAATGTTAGATACAGTTGGTTAAGACAGTGTTTCACAGTCATGCAAAATATATTCTTTTAATTAGTTATTGAGTAAATAATTGATATAGAGATTTTTAGCTCTGGATTAAAAGGGGCTATTAATTAATTAACACAGAATTGGTATTTGGAATAATACCTTGCAAAACTCCTCTTAGTGTGCATTTAAAAGGAGCTCTGTGGTAATTTAGGGAAAGATTAATTTATCATGTCATTCGTACTGTCAGGTGTCAGAACAAACAGTTCATTGCAGCTTGCTGTGTATGTGGCTGCGTAGATGCAGACCAGTCATAATTCCCATTCTGACCACTTTCCACCACCAAAAATGCCTACAATGAGCACTGGAGCACCAGAACTGGAACATGGAGCAATGGAAGAAGGTGGCCTAGTCTGATGAAATACAATTTTCGGTTACATCATGTGGACAGCATGTGTGTCACTTACCTGGGGAAGAGATGCCACCAGGTTGCACTATGGGAAGAAGGCAAGCCAGTGAAGGCAGTGTGATGCTCTGGGCTATGTTCTGCTGGGAAACCTTTGTCCTGGCATTCATGTGGATGTTAAGTTGACATGTACCAACTACCTAAACCATTGTTGCAATCCAAGTAAACCCCTTTATAGCAATAATATTCCAATGCTCAGTTGCCTCTTTCAGCAGGATAATGCACCCTGCTACAGGCAAAAATTGTTCAGGAATGGTTTGAGGAAGATAACAGAGTTGTAGGTGTTGACTTGGCCTACACATTTCGCAGATCTCAGTCTGTGCAATGTGCTGGACAAACAAGTCCAATCCATAGAGGCCCCTCCTCACAATTTATAATACTTAAAGGATCTGCTGCTAATGTCTTGGTGAGAATCCAGTTTCTCAGGAGTTAGACAGAAATCTGGTATGCAGAGAAAACCCTGGCTAGTAATCAACTGCATAAGGGTAATTATAACCCTGCTGTGCATGTACATTTGTTGTGTTCCAATGTTTATTATTTGTTTTGTATGACACATTACTCTATAAACCAGTATTATGAGAATCCTATGCAATAATACCTGTCCTCCTTCTCTCTGCCTAGCTTGTTGGGTTTGTAATATTTGTTCTGTGTTTCCTTTTTATTCACCTAGACTGCAATATTCTGCCACTGGAGTAATGTCCATGTTAATCGCAATCTCACATTCCTGTTATTAGTATTTTTATTGTGTAAAATTCTGTAGCCTTCTAGATGCTTTTTAGCTTTCTTAGACGCCTGATATTTCCCAAAGTCGTTTATTTTCAAGATTTTCAACAAATATGGCAATTGGAACATAGCAGCTAGGAAGGGGTTGAGAATATTTCCAGAATGTGTGTGTTTGTGTGTGTGTGTGTGTGTGTGTGTGTGTGTGTGAACACTTGTTAATGCTAGCAGTGGGTTAGGGTTGTGGGGTGGGTGTGGGTTTGGATTGTTGTTCTCCTGTTGTTTCCCCCCCTCCTGTTCTACCTTCACTGTGTATCCATTTCTATCATCTTTGGCCATGGTTCTTTATTATCATTTTCTTATCATTTTGAGTCAGGGTCCCAGCTGGAGGGGGCTTATATACATAAGGGACTGTCCTTTATGTGCATACCAACAACAATTATTCGAATTATTTCCCCCCTTTGAAAGGTGATGAGACAAGGATGTCTGATTTACCCCTTATTTGTTACAGCTTTTGAGACATTGGCGAACAAACTCAGGTAGAACACTGAGATTGCTGGCATCTCTAGCAGAGAACAGGAGCATACAATGGCATTACATGTAGATAATCTTTTATTGTAAATTGTATACCAGGAAAGATCTATTCCCTTGCTTCTAACTGCTCTTCAATAATCTGGTAAAGTCTAAATTCTAAATTCTGAATTCTAAAAAGCTAAATGGGACATACTTGCTCTCTAAATGGCCATTCAGATTTCTTTTCACTTTTGAGCAGTTTTTAATTTCTCTTTGCACTCTCTCTCTCACTCTCTCTCTCTCTCACACACACACACACTCTCTCTCACACACACACACACACACACACACACACACACACACACACACACACACACACAC
>JAQQZX010000013.1:4179901-4192922 GCA_030068355.1 Notoglanidium maculatum
ATAATATTAGCATAAACATCGAAAACACAACATGGCGCTAGTGCCTTGGTAACGTCAAGTTTCATTCCATATATTCAAGTTTCATTCCATATATTCGAACTTTCATTCCATATATTCGGACTTCATTATACAGTATATATATATATAAAATGTATACACATATGAAATTCATATCCTTGCATAGTCATGGCATTAAAAAGGCATTAAAAAGCAATAAACTAGATTTGCTGATACCTGCAGAAACCACGATCGAACCCTGTTAATATTTTTGTGACCCTGACTGTCTCCTTTCTCCCAATGGCTGACCACATTTTACAGGGAAGGTTTTGCAGTGAGAACACTGCTCTTGCAATACAATAATTTTTGCACATTCTTCTAATGGATACCAATAATTCTGGAGTTGACTGTGTATGTCCTTGTTTTAATGTTTTGGGAGTGTTTTATCTGTGTGTTTGTGTGGGTTTCTTCTCTGTCATCCCCCCCTTTGTGAGTGTAGAAAAACAGAAAGCAGAGTTAACACAACAGCACACTGAATGGGTCAGGCAGGTCACACAGAGGCATATGCAGCAGATAGAAGACCTGCAGAATGAGCTCCAGACACATACAGAGATGATGGCTTTGCAACAGGTAAAATCTGCTCAGCATTTCAGCATACAAATGCATCTATTAAGTATCCACAAACACAACACTGATATAGCTTAACATAATATAACCATTTCCCTCTCTTTACAAGGACCTGAAGCAGCAGAACCGACTACAGTCACTTGAGAGGCAGCTAGATGAGATGAGCAGTAAGGTGCAAGAGCTGAAACGAGAGAAGGAGGAACTGAGAAAGAGAATGCATGATCTCAACACAGAGAGAGAAACCAGCATGAACCACCAACAAAAGAGCATCAGAAGGTCAGATTAAAGTTAAATAGAAAAAAAATCAAACTGTTTTTGTTTTACAGTAAGAAGTATACTATTTGGCATTGACAAAGAAAGTAGTACATATGAATTAGAAATGTGCATTTGTTGAATAAAATGCAAGTGTTTACACAGCATAAGCAAGTTTCCCCTGTTACTGTATTGTTAGCAGGGTAGTGCTAAGTGGCTGCTAAGATGTTTCAGTTTGATCAGATGGATCAGCGGATCCTAAGAAAGAGATATTTGTTTTTAACTCTACCTCAAAAGGTAACCACACCCCAACTATAGCAAACCACCTTAGAATCTCTTCCTGTACATACCTTTCATGTATTGTGGGGATCCATCCCCATACTGAGCTCTGCTTTGCGAACACTAATGCAGACAGTGGTCATATTCTTAAGGTAACATTATTTAGTAAGACCTTACAATACAAGAACTCAAAGGAAAGTATGCAGGAAATTGGTGGATATTGATTATTGTTTTGGGGTTTTCTTCATAGCTATCACAATGCTTGTAATCAACTGCTGAATCCAATTTAACTCCTGTCTCATTTATGAACATGACCATTGTAGCCAGGATTAGAGGTGGTTTCTAGCAGTTTTCTGAGCACTTGATTCGTATGAGCCACATGAGTCTCTTGTGACAGGGAATAGATCAGGATGTCATTGATGTAAGCTATGAAGAACTTCCCCAGCATCTCTTACAGCATGTTGTTGATGAGACACTGGAACAGTGAGGGACAGCCCATATGACATCATGCAATAAGTGACCAGAGGTGGTGCAGGATATATACATTTTTATAAAGTTAAAAAAAATTCTTTTATAAAAAACACATGTACAGTGTGCAAGTTAATATGGTTAATATGCTTTTCACACTTATAAAGAGTGGTTATTTGATTTAATGCAGCTGTTCCGTCAGCTCACAGTTCTCCTGCGTCTTCTGTCATCAGCATTCACTGGATTTTTTTTTTTTGCAACAAAAAACATTTCTCAGTCAGAGTTCACATTTTATCCCAGTTCTTATATTTGATGTGAAGATTAACTGAAACTCTTGATCTATATCTGCATTATTGGATGCATTACACTGCTGTCACATGATTGGCTGATTAGATAATTTCATAAATGTGTAGGTCTACAGGTCTTCGTATTATAGTGACCAGTGAATGTATATGTCCAGTCATAACCTTTCTCATGACCATTTTTTTATTGTTTCTTTTGAACAATAAAGATTTGTTCTTCTATTTTGAAAATAGTACCCAAGGCTATTCAGTCATGCAATGGACAGGTGTAGTGTAGGTTTATGGGTTTTATTAAAAGCAGTCCAGTAGTCAAATATAAAGGCTAGGTATTTGTGGCAGATGTGGGGTTCAGGAGACTGAAGGCCTCGTTCTTATAATCTTGCAATCTTAGAATTAATGAAAGCAAGCCAACAAATTGGCAGTCACAGAGACGATTTAAAGAGACAAGTTTCCCACAGAGACAAGTTTCCCTCTATGATGTGCTTGGTGTCCATGATCACAGTGTAGATATCATTACTTCACTGCCATTTTCAACCATTTAGTTTTCAATTACTATGTTGATGAATACAATTTTTCATTAATGTAGACATGAGTCAAAATATAACTGTCTTTGAGAAATTCCTTTTCTTTCACTGCTGTGCATTTTTCTGTGAGATTTAGCTTATGTGGAATTTATCAGCATTTATTATCAGCAGTTACTGGCTAGTCAGTAGCAAGAGTTGATTAAATATTGCTGTTAGTGCTTTGATGTACTGCATATTGTACTGTACTGATGTACTGATACGAATCATGCTCTTTAAACATGATGCATCGCAGCTGAAAAAAAATCAGGATTTTTCCATAGGCTGCAATTTAAGAAAAAAAAAATCTTAACCAGATAATAACCTGTGGAATAGCTTACTTGTACGTCCAGTCTGTTCACATTGAAATGTACTGCAGTGTGCATTTATTTCATATTTGGATTTATTTTGGAAACAAGTAAAAACTGCAACGCCATTTCCAAAAAAAAGTTGGGACACTGTGTAAAATGTAATTAAAAACAGAATATGTTGATTTGCAAATCATGTAAACCCATATTTTATTGGAAAAAAACACAAAGACATATGTTGAAACTGAGAACTTTGAGTGTTTTTGGTAAATATATATTCATTTTGGATGTGATGTCAGCAACATGTTTCAAAAACGTTAGGACAGGGGCGTGTTTATCACTGGGATGCATCACTTCTTATTTTAACAACACTGGAGTTTTGCTGGAGTTTAGAAAGTGAACTGTTGCCCCATTCTTGCCTGATATGAGATTTCAGCTACTCAACAGTTGCTTTTCATGAAATGTTTTCAATGGGGGACAGGTCTGGACTGCAGGCAGGACAGTTTAGGACCTGGACTCTTCTACTCCAGAGCCATGCTGTTGAAATATGTGCAGAATGCGGTTTGGCTTTGTCTTGTTGAAATAAGTAAGGCCTTCCCTAAAACAAGTAATTGTCTGGATGGCAGAACGAGTGGTTTTGGATGTTGCTCCAAAACCAATATATGACACCTGAGGGCCCGAAGAGCATGGCCATCCAATACAGGTTTCTGGCATTTTCCCCTGCATACAGATATTTCTTCAGATTCTCTGAATCTTTTTAATCATATTATGTACCGTACATGATGAAATCCACATATTCTTTACAATTTTACATTGAGGAACATTACTCTTAAATTGTTGCACTATTTGCCCAATGCAGTCTTTCACATGGTGAAACCCTCCCTATATTTACTTTTGAGTGACTGCCTCTCTGGGATGTTCCACCAGGTGTTTTTTAGCATTGCACAACATTTTCAGTCTTCTGTTTTCCCGTCTCAACTTTGTAAAATGTGTTGCTGGGATCAAATTCAAAATGAGCATAGATATTTCATTTCAACATTTAATAGGATGTCTTCAATTTGATTTTCAATTAAATATGTGTTTTAATGATTTGCAGATCATCACACTCCGTTTTTATATACATTTTACATAGCATCCCAAGTTTTTTGGAAACAGGGTTGCATTAAAATTGACTTTTTGAGTAAAAATAAAAATTTTATTTTTAAACATATATTTAAAAAAAATGTAATTATTTTTACAACGACCAACTACATGGACCTGGTACATTATAAATAATTTACACATTTTCAGTACTTTAAATCTTTGTTTTTGTAGGTCCAATTCCTGGAAGGAGAAAGGGGATGAGGGCCAATCAAGGGATGGGGAGGAGCACAGGAATGATGAAACACAGGGCGAAATAAAGACCATGAAAGATGAAGAGAGAATGGAAATAAAGACCATAATGTCTGATTTCAGCTCTGCCCAAACACAGCTACATGCCCACATTGTTTCCTGTGAAACAGAGAACATGCTACTCTTATTATATTTTTTAATAATGCATAACTTCAACACATTTGTGTACATTTGTAAACATCCATAGCTATAGCATGCATACAACTAGGGCTATATTAGACCATAAAAAAATAACTATGTGTATGTTTAAATGTAGACTGAAAGAGAGGGAGGAGGCGAGTAAGAGAAGAGTAGAGGATCTGCACATCATTGCTAAACTGCAAGACAAACTCAACGAAAGAGACCAGCTGATCAAGAGACTGGTGGTTAGTACAAAAGTCATGCATGCAGGTGAATGAGGCTTACGTGTATACACTAACTATTTGCATACAGAAACAATGTTTTCTCTTTGTTCTTTTGTCCACCAGGAAGATCTCCATCAGCTATCCCAACATCCTCCTCTTAGCAGTGATTGGACAGTGAAGTCCTACCACCACAAAACACAATCAGGAAGTCTGACACCTACCGTAAAAGTTAGTTTCACGAATCACACATGCAGAGCCTAGAGAGATTTTGGGATGTGTTTCAGCCAAACAATGGCATATGTCACAATTAACAATATTGTGGTAAAGTGTGCTGTTTATGCCTTTCCTCACATTACAGCATATTTTTGTCCAGCACTAGTCATTAATATTCATAAGCAGACATATATGTGTCATATTATTTATAATATATAATAATATTTAGTAATAATATTTAGTTGGCTCATGTTAACTGGTAATTGTTTCAGGATTCAGTGTTTGAATGAAACCACTGCATGCCGAAATACTGATGTATGTTCCCACCGTTTTTCCTGATTTAAAAAAAAACTGAGGACATTGGAGTATAAGGAGGTGCTGAATTGCCAAAACTGATATTTACCCATTGTTAAAAACCACATAGACGGAGGTCCCAAGTTCGAATTCTGAAAATGCCACAACTGTCCATGAATGGGAGTCCTACATAGTGCTTATAGACAGGAGGAACTTTTCATAGTTCTTAGAACTTTTGGATGAAGTACCCCTTTTTTGTGTGGTCACACTGCAGGAACCGAGAACAATTATATTTTGTATAACACTGTTTTAAAGGACTTTTCTTAGCTCCTACTTCAGGGTAGGTACTATAGGAACCATGCGAAATGCATGTGTACAGTGAATGGTCCAGACATAGGTTTAGTGAGATTCTTCAAGTTACGCAGTCAGTTTACATTATAATAACAGGATAAAACCGACAGAAACTTACAAAAATGCACTTGCTAAAAAAAATGTCCATGACAGCATGGTCATGGCATGGCATGACAGCAGATGAGAGAAGCTGAAACCTGAGTGGTTGGCAAACTAAAGTGAAATGATAAAAAAAATATAGGCCACAAGAGTTGGAGTTAAAAATAAGTATGTGTTTCATATTGAACAGCCAAATCCAGTTAGATTGGAAAAATTCTGTGGCATTCCTTCTGGCAGCACAAAAGCAAATAGAAAATAGGTTGAACGTGTGTAGTTCTTGGGGGAGCTCCTCAGACGGTAGTTCCTCTCACCAAGTCCCTAGAACTGCTTGGTTTGAAAGTGTTTATTACCTGTTCTGTCTGGGAAGGAGGGATGGCATTACTCTCTCACCGTCAGTCAATGTGACACATACCAGTCATGGGCATCTGTGATCTTATGTAAGAGGAAGAGGGTAGACAGTGCTTATGTTGCCCTGTAGCATAGGATGAGCACCAGCTTGAAACGATGTTTTAGTTGGCTTCACATTTCTCTGAGGAAGCTTTATGTAATGGGGTGAGATGGCTAGTAAATGGGAATTGGTAGATGACCCAAGTGGGGAGATAATGGAGGGGAAATAAGGACACACATGCACAGAAGTACTGTACACACTTCACATTTTCTCAGTGCTGTTGCAAGTCTTTAGAATCTAAAAAGCTCTACAATACAAAAAAAGATGATTTTAGTGGCAGTTTTACACATCTGTCGAGAAATATACCTGCAAGAGGAGTCAATTCTCTGAATGAACACATAAAAAATGCAGTTGAGCTACGTATGTACTCTGAATTAGTATTTGAAAAAAGCACTCAGCCAAGTAAAGCAAATATACTTTTTCATGTTTTGAGAAAAAGATCATTGAGGACATCCTACAAAGTGGGCCCAGCATACCAAGTCTCAGTTCAGTGGAGCAGGCATCCCCCAAGTCACCACAATTGTCAAGTCGTGCAATCCTTCCATCACAGACACAAACAACTTCCCCTCATCCTGAAGCCAAGACTTGTGTTCAACACTCTCTCTCTTCCACTCATGATCTCCTGCACCAGCTGCAACTCCACAACAACCAGCACATCAGGTAATTAGACACTCATCAGTACACATGGGCATAATAAAAATAAAGAAAAACAGTTGTTTTGAAAGGTTGTATATATTCAAGACAGCAATTTCTGAACGTTGTTCAAATTTCAATGTTAATAGTGAAATTTCCCATATGAGTGTGGCTTGAGCCTTTCAGAAACTGCTGATCTCCTGGGATTTTCACACACAAAATTTTCTAGAATTTGCACAGAAAGGGGTGGAAAAACAGAAAACATTCTGTGAGTGGAGGGTCTGCATTCTGAAATACCTTGTTGATACGAGAGATCAGACGATCGGAGCTGGTAGGAAGCCTATGGTAATGCACTTAAGCACTCTTTACAACTGTAGTGAGCAGAAAAGCATCCAAGAATGCACAACATAAACCAATTTGGGTGAGTCTGTCGCCATGATAGCCTTAGATTCCTGTTCTTTGCTGATGAATGGAATCCAGCGTGGTCTTCTGCTGTTGTCTACCATCCACCTCAATGTTCGATGTTTTGTGCATGCTATATACAATAGCTTACCACAAGATGTATATCTGGAAGAATTGTTCTGGAAGAGCACAGTACTGAAAGAACATCTTATGGACAGATGATATACTAGAATGATGGGAAGGGAAGGAACTGTTCATGCTCTGATGCATACCACCTTATTTTATTTCATGGCTATGTAATGGCCAGTGGAACAGGGAATAAGATGAAATAAGAAGAAGGATTATATTATCTACTCAGAACCAAATGCTTCACAGCTTATTGAATGTTGCTTCACACTGTAAGTGGACCACAGCCAAAAGTAAACATTAAAAGCGACCCGAGGCTTTTTTAGCGCAAAGAAGGATTCTGCGGTGGACAAATAAATCAGCTGAACTGAAACTGTCAGAGCATGCATGTCACTTGCTAAAGGCAAAAATGAAGGCAAAAGGCCCCAAGAACAAGCACAGCTGCAATAATCCAAATGGAACCCAAGTGGTGGTGGGGAGTTTGGAGTGCACTAATGAGCTGAAAAAGATTGGACTCTCAGGCACCAGCCCAGCCTTCCATCAACACCTTATACACTAATGACACTACCACTGAAGGCACTCTGCCACTCTTGCACCTTCCACTTATCCCAGTCTCACCATTACTATTACAGCTAAGTGAGGAGAGAACTGGGAAAACTCCGCTTGTCCAAGGCTACTCCTGAAACAGTTTAGGCAACTGAGCCTCTTATAGTTTGCCTACCCAGCACACTTAGGAATGGATGATGGTGTAATTTACATGCTATACAGAGCTCCTGCACACCTTGACAAACGTGGCGCTACAGGGAGAAGCTACATGTTCTTCAATTTCTCCAGTTCATTTAATACTTTCCTGAAGGTTCGATTGTGAAACAATCTTAGGGCAATGAATATGCATATACCTAGAGTCAGCTGGATTGTGGATTTCCTAACCAACAGGACATGGTTTGTGAGGCCCCAGATCTGTGTGTCAGAGACAGTGATGAGCAACACTGGGACCCCTCTGGGGATCTTCACTGCTCCTCTTCACTCTATGTATCACACTTCCTGTAAAACACCATGTCATAGGAGTTCTCTGACTCCTCCATTGTGCTGTGCATTAACAATTCAATTCAATTTTATTTATGTAGTGCTTTTAACAATGGACATGGTTATAAAGCAGCTTTACAGAAATCCAGATATAAATTTATCCCCAATGAGCAAGCTGATGGTGGGTGAGGTGATGGTGGCAAGGAAAGCTGAGGTAATGGTGTCAAGGAAAAACTCCAGATGACCGCAACAGAACGAAACCTTGAGAGGAACCAGATTCAAAAGGGAGCCAATTCTCTTCTGGGTGACACCAGATAGTTCAATTAATCATTTCTTTTCTATAACTATAGACTTTAGAGTCAATTAGTGCTAAATGTGTTCTTAAGAAATTAGTCCATAATTAAAAAGCATCCATAGTAATCCCATTGTGATCTTTAAATTATCCATGCAGGGCAATACTCAATAGCAGCAAGTGATTTTTTTATGTGATGCCCCCTCAAGGCAGAAGAGCGTGAAAGGCCTGAAAGGCAATCTAAAGTTACTATGTTATCAGAAAGCTTGCATCTATCTGCCTCAAAATTGCTTCAACTTTTGAGGCCATGTTGGCCATGTTGTTTTTAGAGCACCACCTGGACATCCAGTGCTTCAGAAATCTTATCTTGAAGCTACATTGCCATGCCTCATTGAGATGGCTGTGTGTCACTTACGTGGGGGAGATGGCACCAGGATGGGAAGGGAAGAAGGCAAGTCTGTGGAGGCAGTGTGATGTTCTGCTGGGAAACTTGGGTCCTGGCATTCATATGGATGTTAATTTGACATGTACCACTTACTTAAACATTGTTGCAGACCAAGTACACCCCTTCATGGCAACGGCATTTCCTAATGGCAGCGGTCTCTTTCAGTAGGATAATACACCTTGCCAGAGTGCAAAAATTGTTTGAGGAACATAACAGGGTTCCAAGTGTTGGCTTGGCCTCCAAATTCCCCAGAGCTCGCAAGAAATATGGGCGATTTTTTCCCCCCACACCACAATGAACTGCTTTTTTCACTTCTGAGCAAGTCAAATTTGCTGAATTATGTTTCTTTTTATGCCGAACCTGCTATACATTCACCTGTTCATCAATATCAGTTTTCATGCATTATTCATGGAAATAAATGGCCATTTAGTGAGCAAACCAAGAAAGGTCAACAAATCATGGTGGAGCCACTAATGGTACTGGTTAAATTTTTTCACGTTGGCGCTTATTGGCTTTTGTGCATGATCTCTTCGGTTAAACCCACAACTGTATCAACCCTTCAATTAAGTACAACAGTATTGTACACCATCTCAACAAGGGTTCATTTTGTGTTGCTACATACAGTATGTCCTTGTGGTTATATGTATTCTTGTGTTGTTAAATTATGTATTTATCTGTAGGGCTCCATCTGAAAAAGGGGTGATTGAAGCAGGACCTGATGTACAGGACCCCAAGAGGCAAGAGTGGTTCACCAAATACTTCTCTTTCTGAGCATACTTGGATCATGAATTTCCGATACAGTTGTCTGTTCAAACATACTTTGAATCCACACAAGTTCAGAAAGACTGAAAGGAACACTCATTACCAGCTTCAGCACCATTCACAATAGCACATGCAGGCCGATAACAAAATAAAGAAGTTGCCTTTCTTATGCTGTGTGTGACGGCTTATGGGGGCAAAACAACAAATTATGACAGTTGATGTTTTTCATCTAATTTTTACCTGTCTGTACAAATTTATCCTGCCACACATTTTGAGATCATGACTGTAAAGAAACAGAGGGAAGAAGAGCATCCTCACAAATCCACCTGAAACCCACCACTCTGTATTAATTTGTAGGCAAACTTGTAATTTTTCAAAAAGAATGATAGAGCATTAATTCACATACAAATAATGCAACATGTACAGTTTTTGATCTTGATATGGAGACTTTTATTTATTGTTCAATGTATGCTGCATGCAAATTATTACACATATTTTGGAATACTGAGTGTCTACCCAAAATTTGTCATATCAGCAACTGTTTAGTGAGTTATTTAAAAATTCACCATACACTGAAATCTTCAAATAATTGCACACAGGTATATTGTAACTTACTGGCCATACATTAATAGGCAAGTCAAATCAAGCCATTATTAACATAACATTATACTGTAATAACCTTAATATAAGAACATTGTCAATGAATCCACATGAAAACTTATATCTTAGGGAAGAGACATAAATAAGTGAACAACTAAAATGAATGAAGTATTAGACTGGGAAAATCAACGTTTAACACAATCATAATGATGTTAATATACAATATGTAATCATTTACATTTACATTTAAAGAATTTGGAAGATTATCTTATCCAGAGCGACTTACATAAATGCTTTGAAGTCTCTATCAGTAAAAACATTCTGATACTGGTTCAGATAGTAACCAGGTAATATAGTAAGTCAAAAAAAGCATGTAGCTGTGTGGTTTTTAGTCTATGCATATTCTCCCCTTGACTTAAGTTTATGACTTACATACTCTGAAGGCATTACATCCAGATGCCTGAACCAACAACATTTAAGGCCTTTCCTGCAGTTCTTACTTATGGCCCCACTCACGACACGTAACATTGTAGCTATGTTTTAATAATTCATTCTCTCATTTTAGTTGCATTGTGGCCACGTTTTGATAACCATGTCTTTATATATGCTACATCAGCCCAGCACACATCAGCTCAGCCAAATGATGGTAGATATTTATTATATTTCATTGGTTTATGTCATAGGCCTAGTATACTTTTTTAGGCAATTGTTTTTACAGCTAAGCTCCCCCTGTAGCATTTATTTTCAAAATCAGAGTCTTGGTGTTTTCAATGATTTTCAATGACATTTGCATAATAAATGTGAAAGTCCACATGTTTTCCCAACAGCCAAAATACTTGAGGGTATGGCACAACCTACTTCTATTTGAAATAAATCATGCCTTCACTGGAGCACATAGGGGAGAAGACACGTAACTGAAATGTGTGTAACTGAAAGCAGGCAAAAAATGACTTGCGCCCAAACGGGAGAATTTCCCCCTAAGAAAGCAAACAGACAAGTATTTTGTTTTGTTTTGTTTGTTTTAATAAATAAATACTGAAAATGCTAATCCAAGTACTTCTGAAAGATGTAGGTCCTTTAGTAGTCGTTTTAAGACACTTAGTGACTCAGCTGTTCATACAGCTAGGGGAAGGTCTAGGGCCACCACCTAGGTGGCAGAACAGACAAGAGTCTAGCTACATGTCTTCCTTGTACCTTGAGAGGTGGTGGGAATGGTCAAGCAGTTGCTAGAGTGCTATTATCCTAGCAACAGTTCCAAAGCCTGTGGAAGCATGACACTGTCTCATCACAAACCCACTACAGTCCTAGTGGTAGTAGGGTACTTGCACATAATCTCTCATTTAACTTTAGATATAAAGCAATTCATGGTCCAGGCTTTTTTGATGCTTCACTCATGGTTTGCATGGCACTGGTGGTTCAGTAGTTAAGGTTTTGTTGGTTCAAATCCCAGCACCACCAAGCTACCACTGTTAGGCCCTTGAGTAAGTTCATTGAACTTCATTTCTTTTGCTCAATTGTAAGTCTGTTTGTAAAATATGCTGAATATAGTTACAAATGTTTTGCCAAATATGCAAGCTGAATATTCTTCCTGAGGGACAAATACTAACACTAAAGTTGATTTCATTTTAGTAAACAAGGAAACTAGCATCAACTAACAACAACTGAAAGACATTTGCAAAATTCATGTTTGCAGCCTTCAAATTTTCGAATCAAGCCAAACCATCATACATTACATTGGTTGTGGAAATGACCAAAGGTAAATAACCAGTGGTGCTATGTAACTGTGGTATATTTAATTGATGCTGTTTGTCTTTGTTACCTAAAGCTAAATCTAAATATCTAACTCTCATGGGAATGGCTCAATGGGTGTTTGTGGCCAAACTTGCTGACTATTGAATTACAATAAATGACTCATAAACAATCAGAATTGGTGATATTTTATTATTCATATCCACAGGTGGGCTATCCCTATCTGTAGCATTGGTGCTTTACAGCTTCAGGATCCCAGTTTTGATCGTGAAGCCAGGTTACCATTTGTATGGAGTTTCTATGCATGTTCTCCCCGTGTCCACGTGGGTTTCCTCAGTTCTCAGGTTTCATCAGTTCTCTCAGCAGGGACATGGAAAGGCATTTTACATTGAGGGTGCTGGAATTTTAAGTGGCATACATGTGTCATGTGCTACAATGTCACATGCAAATAATGACAGAAATTGTGTTGATTATACAATAATTATACCACAGCGCACTTGAATCAATTCAGAAAGTGCTAACTAATTTTATATGGCAGCACAGATATTAAAGACTGTAACATATATGGTGGGTTTATGTTTATGGGCTTGTTGAAATAAGTTATCATTCCAATAACAGCTCATTCACAAGGACTTGTACAGTGGACAGTACTTAATGTTATTAACCATGCTTGTATTTGCACAGTCCTTAATATTATTAACAATGCTTCGGCGGGACTTTTGACTTCAGGAAAGCCCCACCTCCCAAAGATGAAATGAGATTTTCTGCCTTGCATACCTGGAAAGGTTCACAAATCCCAGTTGTTCACTGTAACTAGCTCACACCCCATACAGAAATTATATCGACTGGACTGTATTGATAATAATTAAATATATTGCAATGGTTTAAATTGAAAGAAACTTTTATATTTATATATTTTATTACAAATATATTTAAATATTACATTTTGGCCACTTTTTCCACATATTAGACATAAGTAAATATATTTTATTGGAAAATTATATATATATATATATATATATATATATATATATATATATATATGTCTGGTT
>JAQQZX010000013.1:4221886-4245080 GCA_030068355.1 Notoglanidium maculatum
ATGTACATATATATATATATATATATATATATATATGTACATATGTACACACACACACAACACACACACGGAGTCAGCCAAAGTCAGGAGTATTAGCCATTCGCTAATAGCCACCACTTTGAGCACCTCTTGTAATTGTCGAGGCCAAAGGTAACTTGTATTAAGATTGTGATGTCTGAATAAATTTAGTATTAAAGTATTTGTTCAAATTTCTCTTTTCCTGAAGTGTCTATTAATTTTTTTTGGCTGATTTTGTGTGTGCATGTGTGTAATTTATATGTAATATATCTTATTACCATATATAATTATATGGAAAATTGTATTACGTAATAAATATATAATATAATTTTTTTTTTAGTTGTCTGATATAGGTAGGGCAAATCTGTATTTGTCTCTTCTACGGGAGCTGATAAGAACCTACATCAAAGACCCAGGCTATGCCTCTAACTTGCAGAAAAACTATGTGTCCAGACTCACTATAAACTGTGTGAGACTTCTCAGTGAGCCATCTGAACAGGTACTATACAATGCTTTTTGTGTATTCTTGATGGCATAGGAGGATAAACCTTTGAATGTAACATAATAGACAGTGATCGGATATAGAAATTTGCAATTTTTCTATGTTACCATTGTCATTCACCAAGCCTATAAGTTGAATTTCTTCTGATAATTTCACGCTTTTTCAGCTTTTGCTAATGTGTGTCATGTGTGTGTCTGTCCTTTGCGTACTGTTTTCCAGAATCCATCTATTGCTGGACAGATGCAAAAAGCAGTTAGCATGGCAACATTAGCCTTACTATGTGAGCTGGCAGATCAGTGTTTGTTTAACTCCCAGTCTGAGGCCATGAGATCCCTCTGCTCACTCACTGCCTATTTTTATCCTCCTTCATCCTCTTTATCCACACCTCAGTTCTTTAACCAGACCTTACTGAAGCCTTCCTCTACAGCGGACATCTCCAGCCGGTCTGTTTCAGAAAAGAAATCAAATTCTGTGCCTTTCTATCTAAACTTTGATGATAAATCCAGTGAACAGGAAAAAAGTAATGCAGCACCTACTGAGAGAATGTATTTTTGACACAAGGATGAAAAGTAAAAATATAATGAATATACCCAGATTTATCTAGCATTTCCAAGTATAAGATTATAGCTAACAAAATTTCACATTTTTAAAGCTATTCTTGGACCTTTTACTCATTTCAAACTGTACAATTTCTTGTTTTGTTGGCGGAATTTTTTTTTTTTTTTTTTTTCTAGAAACAAATGCTTAAAGTTAACAAAATTATCTGCTAATAGAATAGACTATTCCAAGTTTGGAATTACAAGTACAAATGTCAATAAATATTTTAATAATCTTATATTCGGATTGTTGTAATAGGAAATACTAGATAAATCTGTCTGTAATCAAGATCTTTTCTCTTGCTAAGGTATCATTGTTTTGCAGTGTGCCAGACCAAAAAGTTTTTAATTAATTTTAATATTTCTACAGTATATGGAGCATCAAATGTTCTCCTTGTGTTTGCATGGGTTTCTTCTGGGTTGTCCAAACTCAACACATGCCAATAGGTCAACTGGCTATGCTAAATTTCCCCCAAATATGAATGAGTGTGAATGTCTGTATGCATGGTATGCTGTGATGGACTGGGTGTATTCCCGCCTCACACCAAATGTATGGGCTCCAGATCCATAGTGACTCTGATAAGGATAAAATATTTATTAAAGCTATATTGCAGCTTTATTACTAAAACCTACAATGCTAATATTGGTAATAATCCTGGCAAAATACTTTTATGGCCGTACCTGGATGTATAATACTTGTATGTAACTAATCAGCTTCAACTAACTTTCATTCACTGTGAGCTATAAAAAGCATTTTTGAGTGAACAGTTCTATTGCCAATTTGTATTTTGCCAGTCCAAATGATGACCCACTTCTGAAAGACTGGAGCAGAGTGGTGGCTTACTTCATCAGAGACCAGTGGACATGCCTTAGTTTCATTCAGAAGTTTGCTGAGACCTCAAGAGCTACAAAGGCCTTTCAGTCTGCTGTTGAAGCGCTTTCCTTGCTGCCAAGTGATTTGGTGATACCTGTACTGGACTTTATGTGTGCAGCCATACCACAGGTCACACTTTCTTTTTTTTTTTTATATATATATGCATGATTAATGCTGTTTTGAATACGGGGGGAGGGGGTTTAGGGTGCGTCTTCGTTAAGCAATGTGATTCATGAGGGTAAAGTTATATATTTTTTTAAAATTATATTGAAATGGGAGGTTTTAAAGTCCCTAATACAGTATACACATGTACATGTACATGCATAAGACTAAAAACAACCTGTTTACATGTAGAATTTTGTGTAGGTTTTGTGTTTGACATAATCCATGCAATCTTTTTTTAAAAAGAGACCACCACTGGTCCTCTGTCTATCATGCTAGGTCCTACATGAGGAGGCCTTATGTGTGGAAGCAGTATCTGTGTCCTGGACACTGGTACATGCCATGAGTACAAATGCTCATGACTTCTGGCCTGCCCTGCAGGCCTTTGTACGCTTAGCCTTCCACCGCAGCTTCCTTGAGCTGCAAGATGTTGAAAGCCACAAGATGACTGCCTGCATTCAACAGGTGAGCTGAGTAGTGCAGGTGTAAAACATCAGAATTTGCAAAACAAAGCATTAAAAAAAGTTTATATGGCTTGGGTATCATTCCAGGTGCACCTTAACTGACCTTTATTTGTTATAAATTGTTATAGCATTTATTGTGCTACAATTTCCTTCAATAATGATGAATACAATATTTACAGTGGATGTAGAAAGTCTACACATCTCTGTAAAAATGGCAGGTTTTTATGAAGTAAAAGAAAGACACTTCACGTCAGATCTATTTCCAAATTGCGGAGTATGCAAAAAGTGGAAAAACAAAAGTAGACAAATGAAAAAGGTTTTATATACCACTAAGTCTTTTTTTTTTTTTAGCATGGCACATCTTCACTCGGCAATATTTTCCCACTCTTGGAAAAAAACCTTTTAGATCTGTCAAATTGTGACGGCATTTCCTGTGCAACTTGCTTCTGGTCACCCCACAGAGTTTTATTTGGATTCAGGTCTGGGCTCTAGCTAGGCCATTCAAAAACATTGATCCTCATTTGGTTGAGCCATTCCTTTGTTGATTTGGATGTCAGCTTTGGGTCATTGTTGTACTGAAAGGTGAAATTCCTTTTCATCATCAGCTTAGGTTTTATTATACCAGAACGCATTTTGCCACATGGTTTAGGGAGATTTAGATGCTTTTGTGAGAAAGAGCTTCTGTCTAGCCACCCTACACCTACATAGATCAGACATGTGAAGAACATGTTAGATTGTTGTCACATGCAGAGAGTAATCAGTACTTGTCAGATATTCCTGCAGCTTCTATAAAGTTGACATAGGCTTGTTTTTTTCTTTTTTTGGAGGGACATCCTGTGTTATATAATTACACCCCTCTCCTGCACATAGCCTTTCAACAAGTTAGGTACCATACCTGCTTCGTAAGCTCTTTGAGTACCATGGTCAGATGAAACCAAGATGATGTGAGAAAAAGAAGTGGGAAAAATCCTAGAGAATAGCTGATCTGTATTTGGTGTCAATTGATGACAGCTGTATGATTATTACTTTTGAACATGAGATTGATTGGTTTATTTTGAACACAGCCACATCCCTAAGTATAAAAGGGTGTGTAATTGTATGCATATTAAATTAAAATACGAAATCTTAAAATGTTTGATTGTTTTTCACTTAATTTTTAAAATTGCTTTGTAATTTCACACTTGGTTTCATTTTTTTTTTTTTTTTTTTTTAAGTCACAAAACCTGCCATTTTAAAGGGGGTGTGTAGAATTTTTATATCCGCTGTACACTGCTACATCAATTCTATGCTGTCACCAACAACAGGGCATTTTAACAGGTATGGTATGAAATGTCTTTTGGAAGGTTACATGTCAACTGATTGAGCTCTCCCAGGCTAAGTTGGGAGTTTTTAATACACTGATTAAGCACTGCTGCAACACCTGGCTTCCCTCTGAGCCTAACAACCACAACGACACGGTTTTCCAAAGTGCCTTAAATCACTTGGACATACTGATTGAGGCTTGCATCTATGGGCCGGTCTACAGAAGAGATCAAAGGTATTTCCCATAGGCATGGATGTGAATTGACCAGTAATTTGCTTGTAAATTTGTTGCTATGACTAGCTTGAATTCTCTGTTGCTAGCAGAGGTCTACTGTTACACTGTATTGTATTGCAATTGTTCTTGTAGACTTCTTCAGGAGGTTCAATCTTATGTAGAGCAGCTCAGGGAAGAGCTTGCAGAAAATGTGGTGAATAACAGGTTGGGCCACCTACTTGTTTATACTGAAATAAAATTCTTTTCTTTTCTTTTTTATCCCAACATAAATATGTGTATATAAAAATATATAGTCTGCATATACAGTATTCCTTTGCTTTTACTTTTAAGTTGGAATAGAGACATTCATTTCCCACGCGTGTGTGTTTTGGCCTTTCTGAGTCATCTTGAACCATCCAGTATTCTACATCAGGAGCTGATGGAAAATCTAGTGCAGTGCTTACTGAAAAAGGTGTGTGTGTTTGAGCATCAGTGTGTGTAAATAGGCATGTATGTGTGTCATTTCTTTGTGTTTCTTGAGCTGAATAAACTCGGATGTATATTGTCTCGCCTTTCTCTACCCCACTTCTTATGTCTTTACTCCTGCTTCCATAGGATAAGGACATATCAAAGTCAAAAGTGCGTTATTATACTAACTGTACGCAGCACAGAGTAAAGAATAGGGTGTGGCAAACATTGCTGCTCCTCCTGCCCAAGCTGAGGCCGGTGAGTACATTTATTCACATTTTTATGTCGTTATCATTTTAAAAATACCAAATGCCAATATTTAAAAAAAAAAATTTTTTTTTAAAAGCACCCCTGATGTTTTTCATTATACTGAAAATGAGCCACAAGTCGATAATCTGTTATGGTGACTGCAATTACAGGAGTTTGTAGTGGAGTATGTGTTTGGCATGGTGTGTGAGGCGGGCTTTGGCAATAACCAGCCTTCTGTCAAGTACCTGATTGAGTGGGCCCTGATTCTGATCCTCCACCAGAACCCCTCTCATATTCAGCATCTGTGGGTTTGCTTTAATACGGTGAGCATTATTTCCTCAAATTCAATAGAACGGTTCAATAGAAATTAGGGACCAGGGCTCTCAATTATCAAAGCATGTGTAGAAATAGTTCCAAATTTTGTGCTTAAGAACTGCTGGTAGAGACAAGAAAAGTGGTATGCTGTAGAATTACTGTTGCATAAAATAGACCAAAACAAAAATCGTTAACTTGGCATGTTTGAGTGGGTTGTTAATAAATAAATAAATGAATAAATACATTAAATAAATAAAAGATTTTCACTTCAATTTTTGAGTACATGTGCCAAGTAAATTCTCTCCAATTATCCAAATAAACTCTGCGAATTGTGGTGTATTGTCGTCACCCAAATCAGTAATTACCTTGTTACACTTTCAGTGTTTCGTCTAGGACTTTTTTCAGCAGTGGGGTTAAAGGGCTTCGTTGCACCTGGGTAGTGCACATGCATAGTACACCGATGGTTGAAGCGAATATCAATAGATAATTAAAAACATGAAATACAGTGTCGTTTTATTTCGTATTTCTTTTTAATTACTTATTGATATTCACAAAAATCTAGTATTATCACGATACTTGAAGATAAAACTGATGTTGATTATTTAATGTCTACAGAGATGAATTAACAGTGAAAAAGGAGG
Organism: Notoglanidium maculatum; assembly: GCA_030068355.1. Taxonomy (NCBI): domain Eukaryota; kingdom Metazoa; phylum Chordata; class Actinopteri; order Siluriformes; family Auchenoglanididae; genus Notoglanidium; species Notoglanidium maculatum. The sequence goes on from JAQQZX010000013.1 coordinate 4,227,692, forward strand.
GAAAAATCCAATTCTGTAATGCTAAAGATTCAGTTGAACATCAAATCAAAGTATTAACATTTACAAAACTGATACAACAATAACTGGGAGCAGACAAGTGGATTGTGACATAATTTAGCATGATATGGATATTATATAGTCCTGTTATCCAGCTCTAATATAAACTCATTATTCTTGGGCACATTATAATTAATAACTAATTTTCTTTTCGTTTTAATTAACAAATAATTTCATCTTATCTTAGTCTTTGTTTTCTTTCCATTTTTCCTGCCCTGTCTTGCACCACCCTCCTCCACCACTCTCCTCTTTTTCCGCTGTCCATCCTGCTCCACTCTTCTCTGCTCCGTCGCTATACTCTCTTTCTGCCCTCTCGATCAGCTCCACTCTCCTGGTCCATTCACATCCACTGCTCCTGCCTGACTCCTTGTCTAATGAGGTTACATTTGAGAATTACATTGAGAGTAGCATTAAAAAATTGTCAAATCACAAATATTTGATCACGCATTAGAACATTAAAATACTGTAGGAGCCACCATTACCATTACATATTTTAGAACAAGAAGGCAATTTGTTCCCTGCAAAACTTCAGGGTATAGCAAAGAATTTTGAGCCCCATACGTGTCAACCTTCCCTCTTTTTGAGGGTTTCTCCTGTATTTTCACCTTCTTTCCTGCTATCCTTCCATTTTAAAATTTTTCCCATGAATCTTACATATTTTTTGAACTTTTGTAACATTAGGCATAGGCCTACATAACCGGACTGATCAGTCTGTGTAGTGCTACACTCCCCTACCAGTAAAACAGCTGGCAGTATGTGCAACAGCCACATCTCGTGGTGAGAAAAAAAGTTAACAGTATAGTCAAATATTTTATGTAGGCGAAGCCTATCAAAAATATTTGGTGTAACTAGGGTTGGCAATGAATGAAGACAGGAAAAGTGGCAAATCTGCCAAAAAAGGGTATTTTTGTCGGTCTCTTCTACCCATTGATGATAAATTTGTGTGCTGAATTTGTATGCCCTTTCATGTTTTCATTTATGTAATGTTCACAGTATTCCACCTTCTACCAGGAATCTGACTGACCACATAATCATAGTCACTTAATTAATGTAGGAGCAATTTATTCAAATCCTTGTTGATATTTTAAAGCAAGTGGTTGCCTAGTGATGATTTAACTGTGTGTGCCCTTGTCTAAATATAAGGGGTATGGCTGGTGGGAAAGTGCAGGATAGGACTCGTATCATATGACATTTATGACATTTCATAAAATTCTGAAGCAGCAGCAGCAGGCTGCAAAATGTATATAACAGAAATGTACGCTTTATTCACCACTGTATTACAATTTTTTGCCCTTTTTTTTTTTTTTTTTTTTTTTTTTTAAACCCACTAAGGATTTCTTCAAGTGTAAGGTCTTGAGTGTGCAAAAATGCTCATACAAAACTTGATAAATTACATTCTATGCACAGAAACATGTAAATGCATGGATTAAGCTCAAAACTATGTGTATGCCTGTTTTTTTAAATTGAATCCCCAATATTATTCTAAAGAGCCATGCATCTGATTGGTTTGGCAGGATCAGGAGAAAACAAAGACAAGTATCTGCACCTTCCTTTCTGTGTTGGTGCACCTTGGCATCCTGCTCCCTAAATTAAAGGATAAGGTATGATGCCTCTATTCATTAAATACCAATTATTTTATGTGCTACTCTTGTGTGTTCAACAGGTACTTCTGTATCTTTTCTTACATATAATCACTTGCTAATTTATAGACACCATTCTAGAGACTGAGGAAAGGTAAATATACAAACAATTGGATTGATTTGCCAAAGATGGTAGGATTTTGGGGTCACCAAGTCTCCAAATCAACAGTTAGATGACACCTCTGTATTAACAAATTATTTAGAATGCATGCGAGAAGAAAGTTTGGTTTCCTCTAACAACAAACAGTAGTGTCTGGAGTTCTGGTCATTGTCCTCAGTCTCTAGGAACTCTGTTGTTCCTCTGAATGTTTTTTGTTTCATGTAGATCTAAATAAGAGTGTGAACACATCCCTATGAAATCACCAAAAATGTTTCAGCACAAAAGATATAAAGGAGCTTTTTCAGGAGCTGGATAAATGAGCATACAGCGCCCTCACAGTGAAGAAGGCAATGAATAACGCAAAAATCACAATTTCAGGATTGCCAATTCATTGATCTTTATTAACTGTTTTATCCTGATTCTGAGAATGGGGGGCTTTTAGCACTTTTTTTTTTTTTTTAAAGTGTTAAATCTTCAGAAGCTGACCAGGCCAAAATAATAAACAAAATTTCCTCTGCCTATTGGTAAGTGAACTTACCAACTTGACCCCAAAGAAAAGAAACAAAAATTCACTTCCTTCCCTCACTCCATAGCTAACCCAGAACCAAGAGAAAATGGATTAAAAAAAATAAATGCTGCTGACTTCCTTCTAACCACGGTGTTCTCTTTATAAGAAGTGGTTTTATACAGGTGGTTACAAGATATATAGAAATAATACAAACGCATCCATTGGGGCAAAGCACAAACAAGGTCAACAACAGGCAGAGAGTCATGCACAGAATATATCATTGGACAAAACAGAATTCACATTGGACAAAGTTAAGACAATGATCTGCAAAGGAATGTGAACTGGCAAGGTTTAAAAACTCTGGAAATGTGCAGTCAATCAATCCCAAGGCAGGAGTAAGGTGGAAGCAGGACACATTGCAAGCTGGAAGCAGGAAAGATGGCAGTGGGCTGTGCCTGACGGAGGAGGAGACAAACCATCCGTCCTATCAGTGACACAGACACAATAAAGACAGAAATACAGTTGAAGATTTAACAACCCCCACCCTTAAGAGTCAATATTGGGTTCAAAACTCTCATAATTAAAATAGCACCAAAATAGTGGCCCAGCCACTATATTTTCAGAGCCTTTTTTATGCATAATTAAGGACCACCACCTGACCAGTCGGTTGCTGTCTGACATGTACTGTAATATCTGTAGGTTGTAAAAATCAGTTACAGGATCAGATCTAGAACCAATATAAACCGCAAAATGTTGGCGGGCAAGCAAGAGGGCAAGGGCTTCCTGCTCAATAGTATTGAAGTTCATCTGATGACTGTTAAACTTTTGAGAGGAGAAGCTAACAGGATTATCTATGTCCTGAGCATCTTCCTGAATTCTCAAGTCTCAAACCTACCTCAAGTTTGAAGTGTTTCTTGGAATCTTGAAGCAGAAAGAACAGTTGAAGTACATAAAAGCAACTTAAAGTCCAAAGCAGACTTCAGCAAGAAGAACAAACAAACTGAACTGAGTTAGGGAGGAGTTTTTTGAGAGGCAACACGACATCTGGGAAATTTTTACAAAAACTCCTATAATACCCAGCCACCCCAAGAAAGCTTCAAAGCTCTCTTTTAGTCTTGGGTGCAGGAAAAGTGGCAATGGCATCCAGAGGGCAAACAGCACCTTGTCCAACTTTTTTAACAAGATAGGTTACTGTGGCATGACCATACTCACATTTTGCCAGGTTTAGAGTGAGAGGAGAAGGGGAACAACCCAGTTTATTAAAATTCTTTCAAAAGTGCATGAGTTCTTGCAAAAGAACATGTGCCACACTGGATACATTTGTTCTACATAGTTTTGGAACCACAATTTGAAACTGACCTCCAATCATGCTCAGAGTTTAAGGGTGTCCATGAGTGCATTAATACATCCCCATTAAAGAAATATGCTGTAGAAAGTTGAGGCGACTGTGGCTTACATTTGCTGATAGTCTTCAAGCTCATATGCCCGTAAAACAGCTGATTTGATGGTTTCATAACCCAAATCTGTTTTAATGTTGGAGCAGAGAATACTTATTGAGCTTTCCACCAACAAACTTGAAAAAAATTGTAATAATAAAGACCAAATTTTTCGAGGCCAATGCAGAGTGGAAGCAGTGTGCTCAAACATGGGTAAATAGGTGTCCACCTCACTTTCCCTAAACATAGACATGTAAAGCACCATGTGCTTACTAACTATGTGCTTACTAACATCAAATGCAGCAGGACCTACAAACGTGGTACCTTGATGCATGTTGTGTGACTACCACAGACACATTAAGACTTTCAGATTACACATATGCCAATACCCCAGTGTACCAGTCGAGTTTTGGTCATACCGTTGAGGTTGTAGGGAGGTGGTCTAAATAAAAAGTCCTTAAGGAAGATCTACTGATAAAGATATGAACAAATATGCCATTAGTAGTAATGATGGGTAGGCTGAATCAGTTCCTGATACAGTTCCCAGTCTCTTCCCTTCATTCCTGGACCTGAAGTTGCTTATAGAAAATCCCTGTTCCTGTGGCTGACATAAGCTCTCTTTTAAATGAGATGTATATAGGCTGGGAAGGTCTATAGAGTGATGAAAACCGCAGTGAGCATAACCTTGTTGGAAGTGTGATTGAAAGGCTTCAATCTGCCTGGATTTTTTCTTCAAGTCACAGGGATTACTCAGACTGCACTGTACAGGGCTACAGAGTGAAATGGACAGACTCCAAAATGACAACAGCGCATCTGGGGTAAGTGTTGCACATAGAGAGGCTGGTCTCAAAGACTACATAGAGCAGTGATTTTATGCAGTAGAGGAGATGAATGGTCATTAAGGCAGCTAGATCAATGGGTGGTGGAGTGCCTGCTATGAAGGGATGAGCAGTGGAAGGAGACTGACCACATTAGGTCCAGCATTCCAGTATCCATGACTTCTTTCTTTCCAACAATACCTGTGGATAAAGGAACACCTGCTTCTATCCCACCTACTCATTATTCCAATCCTATTAATGTAGAATTCTCAACTTATGGAGAAATGAGACACATGTAACATGGTGGAATTCACTGAAAAATGCAAAAACTTATTGCCACTCAGACCTATATCCGACCAAATAGTAATGGCCACTCTTAATGCCATGCTCACAGGCCCCGCTGGAAGCTGGTGGGTGGCAGAGAAGTGTAAATCTCACAATTGGGATAGGTTCAAAAGAGCATTTCAGGCAGTGTTTCTTCCTACAGACTACCTCACAGAGGTAGAGGACCAATTTGAGGCCATGGTTCTGGGCCCTGACCAATGCATTTGTGACTTTCATATGATTTATAGGGTGCTGTGCCTCAAGTGGAAAGCTGACTTATCAGAAGCCGAGGTGGTGAGAAGTATTCTTCATAATTGTAATCCCTCACCGGCTGGTTGTCTGAGAGACACTGCGTATACAGTGTCGGATCAAGGGTTGAAAGGGACCTGAATTTAAAAAAAATACTGGGCCAAAGTAAACCAGCTCAGGGCTCAAGAAAAAAAAAACAACAGAAAAACCACAACCCCTTGCTCATCAAAAGCTCTTAGTGGCAAGTCTCAAGGCATAGATCGGACTTCTTCCCCTCAACTGTTAAAGGTCGTGGTAGGCATACAGACTTACACAGGCTATATGTAAACATTTATGCAGAAGTAGCTTTGGGAGGCATTGGCCAGATAAGGCAAGCAAATGCAGACCAATCATATGTCTTTTGTACTAGCTGCTGGACTGATTCATGCATCCAAGGGGGAAATGCCTATTGCATTTGAATTGTATGGACTGGCATGGACTCTGGAAGCTTATTATGTCTGACAATCATCTAGCTTTTCGACCTATACTAGTCCTGGATTTTCTGAGCTGAATAAGAGTCCAGCTAAATGCTGGAAAGCATAGCTACAGGCTTAAGATCAAAGGCTGCTGGTCAGTCTTTCCCTTCCTCAGCCAGCCTTTAGAAAATCAGGCACCTGAGCAGGGCAAGCACAGTGTTCCTTTGTAAATGGCTTTACCATTACAGGGAGATAACATACCTAAGGCCCAGTGTTTCCCCAAAGGAACTGTGATCAGCAACCTGATGGAGCCGTCCTCCAGAATTGTGTCTTACAAGTCTGGCCAACAGTCTGTTCAGGCATACTATGCAGGACCAACTTGACCACACACAGTATTGTCACCACTGATAATTCCTGTCTGTAGCAAAGTTTTTGGAGTCTTGCCTTTAACAAAGAGATCATTAGAACAGATATAGAGAAGATGCAGGGAGGTATAATTGCACCATCTCAGTCACATTGGGCCTCTCCAGTGGTGCTAGTGAATAAACACAGTGGAACATGCGGTTCTGTGTAGATTACAGATGCCTGACTGCACAGACACCACAGGTTTCTTACCCAATGCCCATCATGCATGAAATCCTGGAGTTGCTCCATGGAGCAGAGTATTTCAGCACTCTAGACCTAAAATATGGTTGTCATGTAGAAGTGGAGCACAGTAGGGACAAACCATTTGGCCTGTACTATAATTGATTATACCTTTTGGACATAAGAACTCAGGAGGTACTTTTCAGAGGCTGGTGGAGAGAGTACTGGGTGATCTGAGGGACGTTGTCTGTTTTGTGTACATAGATGAAAAAATCGTGTACTCTCCAACCAAACAGCAGCATATGAAGGATCTTGGAAACATTTTTAGCAAACTCTAGGATGCAAACCTCAACTGAAGAAACACAGCTTTCTAAAGTTTGATCTTGAGTATCTTAGATTTTCTTGACCTAGTGGGATGGTATCATAAATTTATCCCTCATTTTGCTGAACATTCTGAAATAAATAACTTGAAATGAAAAGTTGTTCCATGGTCAGCAAAGCATGGAAAGTCTCAAAATAGCCTTCAAAGAAGCTCCTGTGCTAGCACAGCCAGATTTCTACCATCCATTTCAAGTGCAGACAGATGCAAGTTCAGGGGGACTTGGGCTGTGTTAACAAATTAACAGTGAGGAAAAACTCAATGCTTATGCCTCCAGGGGTCTTGGAGGAGCTGAGAATAACTACTCCACATCCAAGAAGGAATGCCTTGCAGTAGCTTTGCTATGGAGAAGTGGCATCATTATTTGGAGGGAATTCCATTCATAGTCTGACCATGAGGCACCATCATGGGTCTTCAGCTGTTCAGAGCTCCTGGCTTACCAGATGGACCTTGATGTTGCATCACTTTCAGTTCCAAGTTTAGTATAGAAAAGGCTGTATAAAAGTTGTTCTGGATACATTGTCAATATCTGTACAAGCACAGAATATGTAAAGACATATGGAAGGATGTCAAAGAATTCTCCATGTGTCAACAATATAAGCCATCCCTCACTGGTTGTTTCAAAAGGAGGGTGGTGCTTGAAATCATTGTTCTTCCTCTGTTAACCATGGTTACCTGCAAGGAAACAAGTGCAGTCATTATTGCTTTGCACAGAAAGGGCTTCACAGGCAAGGATATTGATACTAGTAAGATTGCACCTAAATCAACTATTTATAAGATCATCAAGAACTTCAAGGAGAGAGGTTCAATTGTTGTGAAAAGGCTTCAGGGTTCCCAAGAAAGTCCAGCAAGCCCCAGGACCATTTCCTAAAGTTGATTCAGCTGTGGGATCAAGGCACCACCAGTGCAGAGCTTGTTCAGGAATGGCAGCAGGCAGGTGTGAGTGTATCTGCATGCACAATGAGGCGAAGACTCAATCAGGGACAGACTGATATTTTGCAAAAGGTACAGGGATTGAACTGCTGAGGACTGAGGTAAAGTCATTTTCTCTGATGAATCCCCTTTCCAATTGTTTGGGGCATCCAGAAAAAAAATTGTCCGGAGAAGGAAAGGTGAGCACTACCATCAGTCCTGTCATGCCAACAGTAAAGCGTCCTGAGACTATTCATGTGTGGGGTTGCTTCTCAGCCAAGGGCATGGGCTCACTCACAATTTTGCCTAAGAACACAGCCATGAATAAAGAATGGTACCAAAACATCCTCCGAGAGCAACTTCTCCCAACCATGCAAGAACAGTTTGGTGACTTAACAATGCCATTTCCAGCATGATGTAGTGCCGTGCCATAAGGCAAAAGTGATAACTAAGTGGCTCAGAGAACAAAACATCGAAATTTTGGGTCCATGGTCAGGAAACTCACCAGACCTTAATCCCATTGAGAACTTTTGGTTAATCCTCACTAGGCAGACGGTCAAACAAAAACCCACAAATTCTGGCAAACTCCAAGGATTGATTATGCATGAATGGGCTGCCATCAGTCAGGATTTGGCCCAGAAGTTGATTGACAGCTTGCCAGTGCGAATTGCAGAGGTCTTGGAAAAAGAAGGGCCAACACTGCAAATATTGAATCTTTACGTAAACTTAATGTAATTGTCAATAAAAGCCTTTGACGCTCATAAAATGCTTGTAATTATAATTTAGTATACTATAGAAATATCTGACAAAAAGATCTAAAAACAATGAAGCAGCGAACTTTCTGAAAATCAATACTTGTGGCATTCTCAAACTTTTGGCCACGGCTGTACTAGTTACTGTTGACTATTTTACTAAACGGGTTGACTGCTTCCTATTAAAGGACTGCAAACCTCACCATGTGTGTCAAATCTTAAAGGATGAGATTTTCACCAAGTGGGGTGTTCCAATGTATATCCTGTCTAATAACTGGTCTCTGCAAAAGGTTTGGGGTAACCCAAAAATTATCAATCAATTAACATCCACAAACAAATCTCACAGAGCACCCTGCAACCTTAAATCTATGATGGCATTTTATGTGGGACAGATTCACAGAGTGGGATAAATGTGTACTTGAATTCAGGTTTGCTATCAACAGTGTGAGAGAGAAATCTACCAACAAAACTTGTCTTCACGGAGTTAAATTTTTAGCTTTTCCCATCACGTGGTCATCTGATGGTTAGATGGAGACCTCTAAAGGCCTACAAGCCACAGCGTCTCACATCCACTGTGAAATTTGGTGGAAGATTGGTGATGATCTCTGGGTGCATCATCATCAAGGCTGGAATGGAGCAGATTTTTTGTTTGTGAAGGATGCATGAATCAAGCTACGTACAGGTTTATGCTGGAAGTAAACTTGCCTCCTTCTGCTCTGACAATGTTCCCTATGTTCCCCAATGTATAATCTATGTAGGATTGGGTTTTCCAGCAGGACAATGCTCTATGCCTCACAGCCCGGTCAATCAAAGTGTGGATGGAGAACCACAAGATCAAGACCCTGTCATGACCAGCGCAATTTCCAGACTCCAAACCCCATTGAAAATCTCTGGAATGTTATCAAGAGGTTTTATTAAACTTTTATTACAAGAAAATATTAAAATGTAACTGGTTTTCAATATTTTATAGCTGGTAATACATTATTTAGCCACAAAGGTTCAAATTATTGGTTTTGAAGGCATATCAGGTCTTTCTTTAGTGCATTGACATTCACTTTGTGCTGGAATTCTATTTACTAATGTCATGACTTGATTGGCTCTTGGTCTCTCTTGATTGTGTCTTACTTAACCGAACGATGGCCACCTGCCTGCCTTGTCCCATATCAGTTTGAGAGAAGTTTAATGCACTGTCTGCTCCTCCTTTTAATCTTCTGTTGTACTCTAGCACCACTGATAAATTGTTTATGTCCAGTGGCAGATGGGGATAAGGGCAAGCACAGAATGTGGTGTTCCTACAATGAAACATGGAGGTGGATCGGTGACATTATGTGACATTATGTTTTGGAGGGGGAAGATCTAGAGACTTTTGATAATTAAAGGGATCATGAAAAAAGAAGAGTATAATTAAATTCTTTAACATCACACAATTCCTACAACTCCTTCTGTTTTACATATCAATGGACAAAATTTCTTTCTTTTCATTTCAACAGGATAATGATCCCAAATATTTTTCAAAATTGTGCCAAAATTATGTCTAGTCCAAAGAAAAGCAAAAGGTTTTGAGAATTATGTCTTGGCTTCCCCAGTCTCCAGAGCTTTCTCTCATTGATCTGGCATGGGACGGGCTGGACCAACAAGCTTGAAATGAGCGTCCAGCAAATGAGAGAGAACTGTTTGCATGCTTGATAAGATGCTGGAAGGCTTTGTACCAAAAATTTCTTTCCAGCAATTTCCTTAAGAATCCGAGGGTTTTTTCCTCCATTCTGTTTGAATTAACCGACGCTCTTGACCTGTATGGGCATGAGTTTATTCATTGTGCTACTGCCACATAGATAATTGCATGAATGTTCTTATGCACAGCATTTTCAATGAGACGTGGTCATATGCACATGACAGTATTGACTATTGAAACAGACATTGCTTCACCCTTGGTTCTTTGGCCTGCCTGCATTTGCAGTTATATTTAAACAGTAAAATTAAAAATTGCCGTTCATCTAAGGACTTACTAAATATACACCATATGGCCAAAAGTATGTGGACACCTGACTTTGAAACCCATATGTAGGCCTTCTCCAAACTGTTGCCATAAAGTTGGAAGCACAGAATTGTATATGATCGTTTGTATCATTTTGTCAAAAAATGTTCAGTGATTCAATATAAATATTTCATTACAAAAAGAATTACACCTGTGTTTCCAGTAAATGTGTAACATGATAGGGAGTAGATTAATAAAAAAAAAACCTCATTAAATGTCGAACCCTTTTATTAATTTTTTATATTACTATAATTTTTATCATTTTTAGTTGTGTGTAAACTCAAACCAAGAAAATTTCTGCTAGAGCTACAGAAGCTTAGCATCAAAGGCTGATTTGCTTTGTGCTCCCAGGAAAATGCTGATGAATGACAAGTACACATCAAATCTGGAACCAAGTTACAGAAAAAGGTGAATTTAGGCTGTACTAAGTGAAAAGAGGTGAAAAGAAAATCGTTTGAAAAAGAAAGTGTCCCTTGTACCCAGGCTGTACCGATCATTGAACCCAAGCACATCATACCAGGAAACTGCTCTGTTTGTTTGCTTGCTTGTTTGAGGGGTTTTTTGTTTGTTTATTTGTTTGTTTGTTTGTTTCAAAGCACCTCAGCGACTGTTGGCTAGACATGTCTTCTCCTAATATATTCTCTACTTGATGCCCGGTTGAAACAGCAGGAGGATGTATGTCACAGGAAGCCGGATGTTGGCACACAACACACTAGGGAGTGTTTAGCTGCATCAGTCAATACACCGATAAACTCACACATTTTGAGCAGCAGAGCAACAGGGAAAAATCATGGCCTTCCTGACACTACATCTCCAAATAGCTAAGAAGGATTATAGCCAAAATATACCGGGTTTTTTAACTGTTTATTGTGCGTTATTGCAGAACCACTTAAAAATACACCATCCAGTTGATGTTTCACAATTGCCATTGCTGGCAAGCAATTGCTGACTGCACAGATGCTAGTATTATTGCACACAGTTATACATTTCCTTCAATTGTAAAAGGTTAAAATGTTTGTTTTTCTGTCTTTTTTGTGATATAGGATCTGGACAATTAAATAGGTTATCACATTTTATTTATAAATGGCACATGAGGAACATAGAAAATCAGTATTGCATAAATAAATTTTTAGTACACGCCCAGATTAGTATGACTTGGCTAATACAAGTGGAATATTGCATGCAAGTTCTAGTACCAGGACACCGCAATAAATGGGTTGGTAATGATACAAATATTTTTAGGTTCAGTGCAATTTTGAGGTCATAATTAAATTGAAACTTCATTTATTTCACATGCTGAATTAAATTATAATAATACTTCAAAGCTCTAATTATATAATACAAAGATATGCTTGACACAGTTAAATAAAGAATTTTTTAATAAATAAGCACACCTTTCTTAACCACACAAACATGATTGTTGTAAAACACTGGGTAAGGAAAAGGGAACCATACTGATGAGTTTTCTTGTTTATTCTGGTCGGCTGAGTAACATGTTACTAGGTTTTGGAAGCTTATTTCTTGAGAAATGAGAAACTCAAATATCCAAATATGTAGTGAATATCTAAATGGTTCCAATAGAAAATCCATAGAAACGGTTCTACTACCTGTGAGTGTCTTTGGGAAGCCTAGGTTTGCTGTATTCTGAATTAGCATCACGCCTATGAATTTGCAGTTCGTTTCTAAAAGAGTGTACATTTAATTTTGATCATTTTGTTTTATTATTTTTGCCAGATGTCTTTAAATTTGCATCATTGAGCACTGGATTGTGAGACACTATGTATTACTGATTATTGGCACATTTTTAGTGTCAGTGCTATTAATGTATTAGATATAAAATACTTGGGAAAATGATTAGACCCTCCAATTTTAGGGTATATCTGCATATTTGGGCCTATTGAACTGAGTTGGAAAATAACTTTTTCTCCACATTTCTCTTTCAGGCAAGGCAGTGGAAGAAGGCTATAGAGGTGATTTTGCTGTGGTGTTTCAGTCATAACTTCACTGTCCGTCTATACGCATTGCTGGCTCTGAAAAGAGTGTGGGGTTTAGAGGAGGCACGACTTCTGGCTGAAAATGAGCAGTGCAGTTCAGCATCTCTGCAGGGACTAGCAACTGTTGTTGAGGCCTGCCTACATCAAGCTGAGGTCATGCAGAATACTGGGTGAGTCTTATTCATTAGTATGGTCCGTTATACATGAATTATTCACCCAAGGTAAAAATTTTCACTTTTTCCTGCCAGTCTGATTCTACTAGTATTGTAGTTGTGTGTGTGGACAGAAAGCTCATGTGGCTTCTAAAAGTCTTTTTAAAATCTTTTAAAAAAAAGATTCAAATTTTTTTTAATCAATATTAATATCTTTAACATAGCAGTCCCACAATTTCATGTTCACTTGTTAGAAGCCACATGAGCTTTCTGTACTCTTTTTAAAAGTGTGTGTGTGTGTGTGTGTGTGTGTGTGTGTGTGTACGCATGCACGCCCGCCCGCCCCTACAGCAATGCTCTAAAGAACTGGTCCAGAATACAGGAGCATTTTTTCTTCAGTACCTTTCATCCTCTTAATGATTACAGTGTAGAGGTAAGCCTTAACTCTCAATACTGTTTCTTTCATTTATTACCTTTTTTCCCACACTAGCCCACTTGGTCAAAATGGCTCTTAGGACTGTTTTAATAATCTTCTGTTGTTTGACATTTTGTTTTTTTTAGGCACAGTAAATTGTAGTTTACAACATGTAAAACATTTAAATGTAATCATCATGTAAATTACACATTCAAAACATGTATTCCTCTTGTCTAGACAATTTTCCACACATTCCCTGTTCTGTCAGAGCTGGCAGAGGATGAGTGCATTCCAGTGTGGAAGTTTGAGAAGCTAGTGGACTTTCAACACAGTTCCTCTGTACCTTTGAAAAATGTAGGCAGAGAGCTGAAGGAGCTGCAGCCTAGTGACTGGGTTCAGCAGGATAAAGGTAGCACCATGATATATACACTACACAGAATTGTAGACGGTAAACATAAATATTCTTTGTGTGGTACATTGCATCATGTACATACAGGGGTTAAAGTGAAATTTGGAATGGAGTGGAACTTAATGATGGGGAGGAGGTTACAGTTTCTTTTAGATCTCTCGCCATGAATAGAAAACAACCCATAATAATTATTATGACGTAAAAAAAACCTCATGCCAGCTCCGTGTCCGTGCTCCAAGAGAGTTGGGAAAGAGGTACTACTGCAAAACAACTGGGATATTTTGATTGGGATAACATGGAAGGTAAATTAAACATTATAATAGATTATGGGAGATTTTTTTTGTTGTCCATTTTGTTTTTTGCTGATTTCAATTCACTTAGCTAGCAGCATCAAATCTGCATTTGTGAGAACTCTGCAAGCTAGTTAATCTAATTACCAACAAACAATGAGGACTTGATTAAAAGTAAGATTATTACATATACTGTATGGCCAAAAGTTTGATATGGATATCTGACAATTGTACCCATTTCTGGGCCACATTGTTGCCAGTAGGTTGGAATCACAGAATTGTATAGGATGTCCGTGTATGATGTGTTTTTTTTTTTTTCATTACAAATTCCCTTTAACTGGAATTAATAAACCTGTTCCAGTATGTCACTTCCCCTGTGCACAAAGTGAGGTTCAAGAAGGCATGGTTTTCCAAGGTTGGAATGCAAGAAATTTCTTCCCTTTGCTCTGCGTATGCTTTCTCACATACTCCATGAGAAACTGGACGGGGCGGTGATACAGGTCTGGTGCTGTCTCGTAGTTGGTGCTTTACATCTCTGTCTCATCTCAACATCACATCCTTCGAGTTCCATGCTGTTGTAATTTCCTCTCCAATAAACATTCTCGTTGTGGTCATCTACCACCGTCCTGGACCCCTAGGAGTCTTTCTTGAAGAAATGGACACACTCCTCAGTCTTTTCCCTAATGACAACACCCGTCTCACTCTCCTTGGAGACTTCAACCTCCTTATTCACAAGCTCCAGTCCTCTTGTCTTCTCCCTCTTCTCTATTCCTTCTCTTAAGGAGGAATCGGACAAAGGAGGAAATGCCCTGGGCCTAGTTTTCAGCTGTCCTTCCCCAGCTTCAGACATCACTTCTACCCCACTTCATGTCTCTGATCATCACTTAGTATCCTTTACCATAACCATACCTGCCCTTTCAAAAAGCAGCTGTCAATATTTCTCTCCCAATTGACAAAACCTCCACTCTGTCTCTCCTTCATCCGTCACTTCCTGCACTTTACCATACCTTTCAGACTCCTTTTCCTCCTTTCCACTGGAGCTAGCCACGGGCACTCTCCTCACCTCACTTTCCTCAACTATGGATTTCCTTTGCCCACTATCTTCCAAACCCAGGAAGAACTCTCACCCTGCTCCTTGGCTATCGAACGTGTTGCATATCAGTCGAAGAGAGTTAAGCGCAGCAGAGAGAAAGTGGAAGAAATCACAACTTGACACAGATCAGTCTTCTTACCGTGAGCTCCGGTCCATGTTCTCATCTGATGTAACTTCTGTTAAGACTGCCTTCTGTAAGAAAAAACTGGAAATCTCTGCACAAGATTCACGCAAACTCCACGACACCTTTTCTTCATTTCTCAACCCGCCAGCTCCTCCTGCTCCATTCTCCCTGACTGCCAAAGACTTTGCCAACTTTTTGATCCCAATTCCTTCACTTCACACTAAGGATTCCCTTCCACTATGCTGGAACAGTTTTCCAATCTAGCTACAGATGAGATCCTGCAAGTCATCTCCTCATGCAATCCTACCACCTGCCCACTGGATCCTAGTCCTTCCACAATGCTCCAGACCATCTCTCAAGACCTTATCCCTTTCATCACCACCATCATAGATAGCTCCTATTTGTAACATATGGTAATGTACCTACATCATTCAAAAGAGCCAGGTTATTCCCATCCTGAAGAAACCCAATCTGGATCCCTCAGACATCAGCAACTACCGAACAGTATCACTTCTCTCTTTTCTTCCTAAAATCCTTAAATGCACTGTCTACAATCAACTGTCTCTGTATCTCTCAGAGAACAACCTCCAGGATCCTAATCAGTCTGTTTGCAAAGCAACACATTCCACAATGACTGCCCTTTTGGCTGTCACTGAGAAGATATATGCTGCTAGATCGGCCAAACTGTCATCAGTCCTCATCCTTCTCGACCTTTCGGCAGCATTTTACACAGTCAACCACAAGAATCTATTGTCCATTCAAAGAAGTCTTGGTATTTGTGGCTCAGCATGGCAATGGCTCGATTCCTACCTAGATGGCCAGTTGTTTCAGGTGACATGGAAGGGATTCATATCTACTCCATGCATGCTCTCCACTGGTGTCCCTCAGGGCTCTGTACTTGGTCCTCTTCTGTTTTCCCTATATACTAGATCTCTCTTGGTGAGGAAATATCCTCACATGGATAGATGTAAAGAAATCAAGTGGCCTATAATCTCTTCTGAGGTTATTTTATGGATTCAGGGTTTCTGAATATACAGTGCTGTGAAAAAGTATTTGCCCCCTTCTTGAGTTCCTCCATTTTTGTGTATTATCAATACTTAAGTTTCTGATCCCCAAACAAATTTAGTATAAGACAAGACAACCTGAGTAAACAGTTACACAGTTGTCAAGTGATCAACTGTTTCCAAGTTGTCAACTGTTTATTAAAGAACAAAATCTCCTCAAAACGTATACCACCTGTGTGAAAAAAGTAATTGCGCCTTAGTCACGCAATGACCCAAATTCAACTGATAAAAGGTTTAAAAATTAGACTAGCCATGCCCAAGACTGATTGCTGCCAACTCCTTTGAATCAAGACATTACTTAAATGCAATCTTTTCAGCAATATGAAGTTCCCTAAAAACCTCAACAGACAGCACACCTTGCCTTTTCTATGGACTATGGATTTTCCTGAAGATCTGAGAAAGTAAGTTGTTCAAATGTATCAGTCAGGAAATGGTTACAAATCAGTCTCTCCAGCTCTGGTACTCCAGTGAACCACTGTGAGAGTCATCATCTCTACGTGGAGAAAACATAAAGCGGTGGTAAATCTGCCCAGGAGTGGCAGGCCTAGCAAAATTACTCCAAGAGCACATAGATAACTCACCTTAGAAGTCACAGGGTGACCCCAGAAGAACATCTAAGCAGCTACAGGCCTCTCTTAGCTCAGTTAATGCAAGTGTTCATGAATCTACCATCAGAAAGACACTGGGGAAAAAATGGTATCTGGAAAGGCAAAGACCACTGCATGGTGAAGCATGGTGGTAATGGCATCATACTGTGGGGCTGCTTCTCTTCAGCTGGGACTGGTGCTGTTGGATGGCTCCAAATACGTATTTTGGCACAAAACACAGTATTTGTTAAGGGGTGTGCACACTTATGTAACCAGGTAAGTTGTTCTTTTCTTTTTTTTTCTTTTTTTTGTTCTCACATTAAAAAAAAAAAAAAAAGTTTGACATGATTTATGTTGGTTTAATTTTCATCACAAAAATTTGCAATTTAAAAGGGGTGTATAGATATTTTATATCTACGTTAAGTACTATTTTACATATTCATGCCTGTATGTATGTGTGTCATACAGGTGAATTGAAACAAGATGAGTGCTGGGCAGATGTACAGAAAAAGATTGCCCCTTGGAGTCTGAATATACAGGAGGTGGAGCCACAAATTGGGGCACAGCAGCGAGTAACACGTCTGGGTAAAGTTACCACTGCCCTCCTGGTGGTCGCGTCACTTATTGACAAGCCCACAAACCTGGGTGGTAAGAGCCATATTCCCTCACACATATGTATACATACAAGTGAGAGGCGCTATAGTGGGTGTACATAATTATAATGGCCATCTCAATCCTGCATCTAACCCGTGGATTTAAACATTGCTTGCACTGAAGTTTCAAACGGCACATAGTGCTGAATACAGATGAGTTAAAACGCTTTAGAAATGCTTTCAGTGAACATTCACTTGGATATAACACTGCACAACAATTTTTTTGAAGTCTTGCTTCCTGAAAAGTTTTTGCTGATTGTGACAGCTACTTACTGGGTATACACAAATATAGTTTTGGTTTTACTGCATCACATAGGAACTCTGAGAAATAGACATTTATATGTTTACTGACAATAAC
>JAQQZX010000013.1:4245180-4258714 GCA_030068355.1 Notoglanidium maculatum
TATACTTTACTATACTGATACTATACATACACACTGACTATCTATATTAACCAAATGAGCAGGATCGGTGTATGCACCGTTATAGCATGCTGAGACAGCGTCAAGCTCGTTCAGACCTGCCTAGGCGTGCGCAGGATGTCAACTTCCACAGAACAGCTTCCAACCTGGCCTGACTCCATGCTGGACACGCCCAGGCTGCACAAACCGTTGTTGATAAATCACTTACAGGAGCGAAAATGTTTGGGTACAAATATAAGATGATTTGTCTGAAACAGTACGTGATGGGTAAATTTTGATGTAACATTATACAACCATAGATATCCCGTAATGACCAGGACATAAGCTGTTACTTCCGGCACAATTAGAAGCCTTTTTGCATAGCTGATTCTTGTCATAGATAACCCATTTTGTATATTCAATTGTTGATTACATGGATGAAAATAGGTGTCATAACACTGAAATAATGCTTAGCACTAATGAAAAGAGGGTTTGTGATCACTCTGAACGTGTTGATAAGGCGTGGCAATGTTCAGCGACCATGTTTTTCGTATGTTTATGAGCATGAAACATGAAAAAACCTGCATGTGCTCAGCTAAATGAAAATGGATGTTATGACCGGTCAGACAGGTATCGTGTTTTATCAGGGCTTTCTGGTAGAAAATAGTTCATTTTTTTTCTCTTGCAAATGCAAGCTGGACTATAGAGATCCTTATCCTCATTACGTGTTGTCCAAATACTTATGGATCTGACTATAGATCCTCAGTGTGGATAGATCTTGCCAGCCATTGTTTATTGCTCATGTTGCTCTGGTTTGTTTTTTGTTGTTGTTGTTTATTTAAATTTTTTCCTGCTTTATTGAGTTTGGATTTTTGCCCATATATTGCTGTTTGCAGATCTCCTGACTTTGTTTCTTGACCATTTTTATTTAATCATGTTCTTGATTTGTCTGTCTGGTTTTCCTAATGAACTGTTTCATTGGCATTTGCATCTGCTTAGAGGATATTTATTGGTTCAAAATGTTCGATCTTCATAGGAACACAAAAATATTTATATTAATATTCTTTGGAAAAGCTGACCAGTCATTTTACAGAATGCATAAGGTTTTTGTTTTTTTATTGCCTTAATGATTCTTCCCATGTGTTTTCATTTTTATTTATTTTGACTTGCACAATATTTATTTTCATGTTTTATCTCCTGAACATCTATTAATTAATATTTACCAGTAATTAGATTGAAAGAACATGATGTGCTTTCACATTGTTAGAGCTTTGTATTGCAATCAAAATAGTCTAGTGAACCACGTCTCAGTATTTACCCAGCGGAGGGCATTGTGAATGTACGAGACGTGGTTTCCAAGTTACCCTAATGTATCATTGCTTCCTGAATGTTCAATTAGACAAGTTTAGAATTATTGACTTTAAAATACAATTTCTAAATCATTAACATTTGACTTGAAGACACAGTCTTGTTCTGTGGCAAACGTAAATGACTACTAAAATTAACAGCGTTTTATTAATATCTAGCACAACATCGATTAATATGGTAATGTTTTCGAAAACTTGTTCGTCTTGGATTTGTATAGATATAAAATATGTAAATAGTATTTTTGGTCAGTTTTTTTTTTTTGCTCTCAATCTTTCTCTAAATCAGATTTTTAGAAACATTTACTTGACTTTTTGGCTTGTTGCGGATATAATGTGAAATCAATAAAAAAAAAAGCTGCGAATTAACTGTAAACTATTTTGTAAATTGTTTACCATTGTCAAAATAGCATTTGTTTCTTGATGTGATCCTTAATTATTATTCATTAGTAACAATTTCTGATTGTATAAATGTACAGTCAGTCAGGTATATTATGTAGGTGTGTGCTCATGTTTGTGTTTGTCGTAGGTCTTTGTCGAACTTGTGAAATCTTTGGCGCGAGTGCACTGGTGCTAGGCAGCCTGCATCATGTCGGTGACAAACAATTCCAAGCCCTGAGTGTCTCTTCTGAGCTGTGGCTTCCTCTGATGGAGGTATGAATATGTTTAAATCCATTTTAACCCAGAGGCGTTGAGCATACAGTGTGAGCCCGATTCTGAATTTTACCCTGGACACATGGTTCCTTTTACAATGGGCACATTGTATTTCTGCAGTGTGCCTCATGCAAAATTGGGCATAGGGCATCTACGTAAAAGCAATGCTTGAAATATTATTCATGCCATATTATGAAATGTATGCATGTGATGTAAACAGCATGTGGACTTGCATTTTAATTGGCTCATTGTAGTGTGGGAGTGAGAATCTCATTGAATTAACCACCTTTATGCAGATTTATATTACAAAAAAGGTTTTTTTATTGACTCAATGACTCCACCATCCCTATTCCCGCTTTTTAATTCTTTTGAATGGAGCATAATATTCATGTTTTATCTAGTGAAAATCCATTTCATGAATAAATATTTACCTGTAATGATAAGATTGTTTAAAAAAAAAAAAGAAGTATATCGTGCTTGCATATTGTGGGAGCTGCATATTGTAGTCATGGTCCAGTAGTCTAATTAGGTTGCAAAACCATCTGTCACTGACTATTATTCAATATGTACCTAGTGCATTGTGATTGTACATAATGTGGTTTATTACAGTTGAATTGCTAAATCATTGACAGGACTAGAGCTGGACAGTCTTGTACTATGCTTGGCAAAGGTAAATGATTACTTAAATTAACAGTTAACCCTGTCATTACTATCTAGTAGTGGAGCAAAGACTGATATGCTGTAAGTCAAAAGTTTTCTGACTTGGATTTATATTGTGGATTATTATGTGCACGTAGCATTTTGTGGCCCCTCATTCTTAGTCTTTCTCTAAATCAGGTTTATGGAAGCATTGTTCATCTCTTTGGTTTGTACTATATTTCAATTTGGTACTGAATACTTTGACCATTTTTCTGTTCTCAACTGATGCTTCTTGTCCCAAATGTATGTCTTTCTCTATATTCAAACCATTTTGCTGTGAATTTTAAGACAACAAAATTAAAGTATCAAATGATTTCTTTGCATTATTTTTGGATTACCTTAATACTAAATAAATGGATGATGACAGCATTTTCACGGCTGGAAGGCGTAACTTGCGCTGTCCTATAATGCTGTTCCCCTTTACTGCTTTAAAGACAAAAATAATGGCGGAATTTCCACCCGGTGAATGCATTTTTATGATAATGCTAATGGCCATGATAATGAATTACAGTACAGTGGTGACAATTCTGCTTTTAGAACAAGGAGACCAGGGTTCAAGTCCCGGTCAAGGCAAAAACTTCCAATAAGGGTCCATACTACCTTGGCTCACTTCTAACCACTAACCACTGGTAGGATTTCCTGATGTCAGTGGGCCCAGTGGTGCGTTCCCAAGCCCATGGAGGAGCTTGGTCTTGGCCATGAGAGTAGCTTCCTTCTATTGATGCTAGAGCTTAGTGTTTCTTAGTGGATTGTTGATCATCCATAGTTTCCACATTCGGTGCATATATACACACTACTGGTCAAAGGTTTTAGAACACCCCAATTTTACCTTGAAAATTGAGAGAACAGTTTTTATTGAAATTCAAGAGGTTGAAGTCCAATGAATAGCTTGAAATGGTACAAAAGCAAGTGGTGAACTGCCAGGGGTTTAAAAAACTGAAAAATAATGTACATTTCAGAATTATACAAAAAGGCCCTTTTTCAGGAAACAAGAAATTGGTTAACAACTTAAAGTTGTGCAATGACTTAAAGATCTGCAACTTAAAGACCAGCAATGGAGGCTGATCAAGCTTTGAAAGTCGGTGTCCAACAGGTGTCCCAACTTGTCTTCATTTCTTACAACCGCCTCTGTCTGCATAAAAGTAGTGTCGCAACACACTGTGGTACCAAACCCTCGTGACCATGATTTCAACAGTATTGTACTACAGAAAGTAGTGTGTTGCTATAAAAATGGTGAGAAAAAGGCAGTTAACAATGGAAGAGAGAAATAACACTTAAAAATCATAACACAACACTCTGTAGGTCTTTCCTACTGAGAAATTGCGAAGAAAATCAAGGTGTCGGTGTGTACAGTCTCCTTCACCATCCAAAGGCACTAAGAAACTGGGGGAAACTCTGACAGGAAGAGGTCTGGCAGACCCAAAGCCACAACAGAATCAGGAGACAAGTTTCTGAGAAACATGAACAAGAACAGCTTGTGTGATGGGCGGCTCGCAGGACAACAGCGTCATGCACAGCTTAACAGTGGTCGTAATTAGCAACTCTCAGTTTCAACTGTAAAGAGAAGACTTCG
Organism: Notoglanidium maculatum; assembly: GCA_030068355.1. NCBI lineage: Eukaryota > Metazoa > Chordata > Actinopteri > Siluriformes > Auchenoglanididae > Notoglanidium > Notoglanidium maculatum. The sequence goes on from JAQQZX010000013.1 coordinate 4,249,468, forward strand.
AGCTGCAGGTTTGACAGGAGGTTGAGTTGCAGCAAGAAAGCCATTGCTAAGATGTCCGAATAAGAAAAATAGGCTTGCCTTTGCCATGAAACACCGCCAATGGACTACTGAAGACTGGAAGAAGGTGTTATGGACTGATTGAAACAAATTTGGACGTCACGCAGGATTGAGTAGGTTCCTCAGTGTGTGACATCAGCACACTCTTTGGGATGAACTGGACAGAAGAGTTAAAGCAAAGCAAGCTACAAGTGCCACACATTCATGGGAACTTCTGCAACAGATTTGGGAACAACTTTGATAAAGAATATTTGTATTTCTGAAGAATTATTTCCATTGTAGAAAGAATGCCACGAATGTGTTCAGCTGTTATATCTGCCAAAGCTGGCAACTTTGATGAGTGCAAAGTTTAGAATACATTTTGGTTTATAAATTGATTCCTTTTTTAACTTCTATTGATTATTTGTTCTATGCTTTCATTTCAGAGTACAATGAGACATTTGAACTGCATGAATTTCAATAACAAAAATGGAAAAATTGGAGTGTTCTAAAACTTTTGACTGGTTATATGTGTGTGTGTGTGTGTGTGTGTGTGTGTGTGTGTGTATATAAATGTAATAAAAAAATGTTAAATATTTAATAAAAACAAGAAAAAACAGATCAGCTCAAACGGGCCCCTTCTAGTACCAACATGCCACAGTTCACATCACTCAGATCACATTTGTCCCTAATCTAATCTTTGATGTGAATGTTAACTGAAGGTCTAGACCAGCGTTTGCATGATTTTATGCACGTGACCTTATTGTAGGCGGAAGTAACACAACTCTAATGTCAAGAAATGCATACAAGAACAGACATGAAATGGGGAAAGTGCTTTTTTCTCATTTATAAACAGATTCAGTAAGAAATTGGATCTTTTTACAAACTGCCAAAAGCTAAAGAAAAGAGAAGCAAATTGGGGTAGTTGTTTTATGTATAAGCTTTTTTTAATTTTTAACAGAAAAAGCTTGTTATTAACTTTTTAATTTTTAATAAAAGGAATATTCCAATTAATAGGCTATTATATTTTACTCAAACCTTTACAGATGTTTGCCAATAATTGTTGTTGGTTACTAAGAAAATGAAACAAAAGTTTTGGTTTTTTTTTTATTTAACACAATTTTTAAGTTGTTAAATATTTAAGTTGATAAAGAATAGGAGAATAAATGTTGCATTTTTTGATACATTTTTAAAATGTTTTTTAATATATAAAAATATTGTGCAAAATTGAATCGAATCATGAATTGGGTGAATCATTACATGCCTAACTCTGACTAGTCAAAAAAAAAGGCTTTTGAGATCATGTATAATATGCCATCATCCTACTATGCCTCTGTACTATCACCAATTGATGTGTGGCTTTGAGGGAACATACAGTACATCATAAATTGGTGGTAGCTGCAGACATTACATAACCGTACTCACTTGTCTTAGATAACTCAATCTGGCTTGTGAATTTCCTTTGGGATTAAGAAAATGATCTATCTGTCTATGCTCATAAAATTCTTAGGTGTGTTCAAAAGTCAGAAATACCACAATTAGTAAGCCATACATCTTTTCTTGGATATTTTAAGTGGTGTACAAAGAATGGAATCATTATCTGGTCAATAGGCTTGTAAAGTCAGTCTTTTAGATAGTCTTTTCTGCCTAAAGGTTAACATTATTTGTGTTTACTCCCAGGTGAAGCCCATGGACTTGGCAGGTTTTCTGCAGCTGAAGCAAAGAGAGGGTTACAGTATCATTGGAGTAGAACAGACAGTCAACAGCCAGAGTTTGCAAAGTTATAAGTTTCCAGAGAAGACCCTGCTACTGTTAGGGTAATAACACCAAGAGTTTGAGACCACTAAAGTTCTAATGTTTACTATAAGGCCATGTACATCAAGAGTGTACCTCTGTGGGCGCTGACATTGCACTTGAATGTTAGCCGGCTAATTGGCATTGTTCTCAAGGGGTAATCTCTTTACCTCTACATGTTGGAGACACAACAGGCATGTCTCAGCATGTAAGATGCTCATCAGCAAAACTATCAGAGCTCTACCATATAAAAATATGACCAAAAAATCCACAAAGCATGGTTATGTAACACTTAAAATGAACATGCAAATACCAAACATACTAAAACCACATGCATAATACTTAATTTTTAAAAAAACGGCAATACTAATTCATGTGAGCATTATAAACATGTTCAACAACTACCGTAGGTCTCCTGACTTGTCCCACCATATTAAAAAAGGACATTGCATAAAACATACATGTAAGCTCCGCAGATTTACACCCAAGATAAATGCATTTTATCTTCTCTTTAGTCTGTTTTTTAAGTCTCTTTTCACATAAATCACAACTAGCAAATTGGCCTCTTTGCTGAATGTTTTACTGATGTAGTCAACAGTGATTAGATAGTGTATATGGTTGGAAAATTGCAGGTTTAGAAAACTGACCTCATCTGCAATATATGGGGTGGAGAGCCTATGCATAAGGGTAGGATAACTGATTTTAATTTTGACTAATCCTTTCATTTCAAATGGAAAAATCCAGATTTTTGTAAATTTCAGTGTGCGATCGAACTAGCAAATCCTGCTTTCTAGAACAAACCTTAAGGGAAAATGTCATTTTGATGTTAAATTGCCTCATGGTACTCTCTAGAACAAATACCCATTCAAAAACAATTTTTTTTTATCACTGATATTCACAGTAGCACAAGCTTGGTTTGGATTCCTGAGCCTTTTGTGAGTGTTTTTATGTGAGTCTTTAATGGCCAATAGTACAAGCCCAGGTGGGGTTGTGGCCACATATTAAATTACTTTCAGTTATGTTTATTAATTTACCTAACCGCTATGCCAGATATTCAATATCAATGATCATGTTTCCTTATTAGGAATGAACGAGAGGGTATTCCTGCTGACCTCCTGCAGTTGTTGGATGTATGTGTGGAGATTCCTCAGCAGGGAGTGACACGCTCGCTCAATGTTCATGTGAGCGCCGCCCTACTGGTGTGGGAATACACCAGACAGCACTTGGGTCCTGACCAGTCCTCTTAACTACTGTGCTTTGAAATTGAGCATTGCCGTTTGTGCTGTTAGATCAGTTCCCAGTTCTGAAATACTTCATTAAATTGAACATGAAATGATTCATTAGTGTCGGATATTCAGGATCTTGCATCAGTGGACAGTGTAAATTACACAGAAGTACTGCTGAACTTTTCTCACAATAAAGTGTGAATTCTCTTTGAGCTGAATAAAGTTATCAAGCAGAGATGAGTCCTTCCAATATCGACATGCTCTGACGTAAACCCTGTTCTTAATTAGCCAGCCCCAAATTTGAAAATCTCAAACTTCTGTTGTATGTATGTTCAGTTCTGTTGTTGATTATGCTTGGAATTGATTTATTTATTATTTTAAGTTTGAAAAAATGCAACTCTTTGGTCTATATTTTAAGAGTGATGTGATTGGGTTCACACGAAGAAGAAGAAGAAAAAAAATTAAGGCTCTAATTTTTGCCTTTTCATAATGGAATATTAAGAGAATGTGAGGTGAATAATTGTAACCAATAAAACTGAGAAAATAATGTTTGTTTGACTGTTTCCTACTGAAATATATAGTTTTTAATATCAAACTTTGACATCACACATGAGTGTAGGTGCTAAAAACACAAACACTTTTTAAACGGGATGCTTAAAACACCAACCTAACTGTGGGAAATGAAACATGTGGATTGAGAGCATGTTTAAAGACCCTAGCCAACATTAGTGCTTATCTTGTGTAATTTTACCATTTGCTAATTTATTTTGTTCAGTGTTTGATTTTCCTGTGTCAGCTGAAGAAATGCATTTGTGCACGTTATCTCACCCGCCCCTCTCACACACCTGCGATTTCCACAAGGTTCAAAGAGGAAGGAGGGGATCTTGCTGACACACCTCCAGTCGACAATTTCTTTGCAGACAGTTAATGTATGCTTTTTCTTACAGTCATAGTTTGCCCGTGACTAAATGGCAACTGTCTTTGGCCAAACACTAACGCAGAGAGATTTGGAATGCATTATATCTTTTTATTTTTTAACATATTTTGGAATCCTTGCATCAATTTAAATGGACATACCCAGCAACATATGGTTGGATGCCAGTGAGCCATTCCTGGGTGAAGCACGAATCTCATGGAGAAACTCGACAAGTTCTCTGCTGTCTTTTTCTCCAAATGGGAAAATGCTGATGGAGGTGGTCATGGTGCTCATGTGTGTCGGCGCAGTAACTGGTGCGGCTGTGTATTTATTTTATTTTTTTTCCTGCACAATTAATTAAAATGTTAATTAATGTCTTAATTGTTTGTTAATAGAATACTCTTGCAGGCAAAAAGGTAGGCTATACGGAGACAACACAAATAATTAGGCCTATGTATTTGGGTCCTTTCTTTAGGATAGTGAATCTGGATTGGTTGCTGTTCTCTAGTTTCAGTCGTTTGTAGTGTGACACTCCTACCAATCCTAAATGAGACACAACCATAAGAAGGCTTTTCAACATGGAAACTAATATAAGTTTTTTCTTTTGTTCCTGTGGTTTTGTACACTGAGAGCTATGGATATGTTTCTCCTGACAGTTTGAAAAAACTGGGTCATGATAACAGTTTTCATCATGCACATATTAATTGTATCGTTCAAGTGACTTTATGCAGGATCTTCCTTTTATGCATTTTTAGCAAATGTGTTTAGAAACACTTTAAAATGCACTTTTATTAATTAGTACCATTAACTCTTGTGTTCTGTTTGGCTCATTTCTCTGTAGAAAATGAAATGGGATAAATTAGTATTTTGATGCATTCGCTTTATTTCTGTACACAATGTACTTTTGGCCTGAGAATAAAAGGGGTTACGAAAAGTGGTGAAATATCAACTACACCAGCCCCTTTTGCTTTATTTGCACTCAAACCAGATTACACAGCTTTTGCTAGGAGCATCCTCTTTTAAGAAGTGGTTTTTGTGCCTTTCCTTTTTGCCGAAAACACAGATGCTTTCTAGATACAATTATCCGTCTTAGCTGCGTAAATTCAATACGACTTTACAAGCAGTACGTTCATTGCTATGTAGCAAATAGAACACAAGGGTTAATAGAAACCTTCCCCTTTCTGTTTGGTGTTTCCATTTATCTATGAATCACAAGAGAATACTATATTTTCCTCTGCTCTATCGTCATTCAAATGTAAAGTCTTTAAAATTTCTGTTTGATAGGAAATATCCTGGTCATCGTGATTGTGGTGGCAACAAAGACATTCCACTCTGTGACGTCTGTGCTTATTATTAATTTGGCAGTCAGTGACTTCCTGGTTGGCATTGGTGTCATGCCATTTGTGGCTGTTTCAATCATGAATAATGGATGGGTGAACTGCACTGTTAGTAAGGCCAGCTACTCATACATCTCCATTATAAATGTGTGTTAAAGCCTACAAAATCACACTTCACACACAGCCTTCATACTTCCTAATGAAAGAATTAAAATAAACTTGCATTAGAGAAATTTAATTTAACTAATATTAGCCTAGATGTTTTTATTAATTGTTATACATATTGATTTTCTGTCTTAAGCATTAATTTAAAACTATATCTATATACACTCATACTCCACTTTAATAGGAACACCTGTACAACTGGTCATTTATACATTTATACATACACTCACACTGCATTTTAATAGGACCACCTGCTCTTTTATGCAGTTCTCCAATCAGCCAATCATGTGGCAGCAGCAAAATGCATAAAATTATGCAGATACTGGTCATGAACTTCAGTTAATGTTCCCAGCAAACATATCGACTATTGTGAGACCGTTGTGTGTGGATGTCCCAGGAGATCTGAATTCCAGAATCTGAAATACTCAATCCAACCCCTCACAACAACCATTCCATGTTTAAAGTCACAGAGATCACATTTTTCCCCATTCTGATATTTGATGTGAAGATTAACTGACCTGTAGCTGCATGATTTTTTGCATTGTACTGCTGCCACATGGTTGGTTGATTGTATAACTGCATAAAAGAGCAGGTGGTCCTATTAAAATGGACACTGAGTGTGTGTGTGTGTATATAAAGGTATTTACTGATAGTTCTCTTTATATCTGCTGCAGGATTTATGTCTCTATGTGGGTTACACCTCCTCAGTCTACTGTAGTGCTTCAGTCCTAACACTTGCAGCTATTGCCTTGGATCGTTATTACTCCATTGTGGACTGTCTGCACTATAATTCACGCTGTACTGCATGGCGAACTGGTGCAGCTGTACTATGGATCTGGCTGCAGGCCATGCTCACCAGTTGTCCCCCCCTCTTAGGCTGGAGTAACATCAGTTTTGTGAACCCTATGTATAGCTGTTCTGTCAACTGGGCTAGCAGTCCCAGCTATACAGTCTTTATGGCAGCTCTCTGCTTTCTCCTTCCGGCCATAGTCATTCTCTTTTGCTATGTGAAGATTGTGCGAGTGGCCCAGCACCATGCGCAGAGAATCCACAGCCTTCAGCAGCACTTTCAACACGGCAGGGGCCACCACATGGACTCATCCCACCAGTGTTCAGCTGTGGAACTGGAAATGCATGACCCATCCAGGCTTGTGTACTATGTAAGTGGGAGGTTTGTATCCGAATCTCAATTCAATGTTCCTCATCCCAAACCAGATCTTACAATAGAACCAACTTCACAACTTGAAGGCAAAAGCAGCTCCAAACTTTCCAGTCGGTGTCTGCATACCTTCCTGTCTCACCTCCAGAGTGGTAACACTCTGCAGAACAGTCATCCCCAGCAACATGGTGTTGTGAGGCTTTTCATGGTTATTGCTGCCTTCTTCTTGTGCTGGACACCTTACATTGGAGTTGCTCTGGTGCAGGCAACTGAGACTGCCCTCTCCCGATCAGCAAGCCAGGTGCCACCTGCTGCCGTCACTTTCTCATACTGGCTTGTGCTGTTCAACTCAGACATTAACCCGTTATTGTATGCTCTACTCAGCAAGCGATTCCAGGGGGCATTGCAGAACCTCAGGAAGAAGATCCAGGCCAGGTTGGGTATGGTTCAAAGGGCAGAAGAGGGAAGAACAGATGGAGAAGGAGGAAGGTTCACAACTCCAACTAATGTAATAGCCAGTGTCACAGATCAGCATCGACAAGATAGTGAACGCCATCAGAATGGGTCTGTATACTCCTCTGTTTTCACGATGGATACGACTTTTCCCAAAAGCCAGAAGCAAGAAACAAATATCCTTCTGCCAGGGAGTATGTTATCATCAACTTCCTTTTCTGCTTCTTCCTCTTCTGTTTCCCTTTGTCATAAGTGCAGCAGAAATACCCCAAGACATTCACACTGCCTGCAGGTTCCCGCCAAGCCACAAGTGTGGGACAAACTGCACAGTACCTCTGAAATCAAGGAGAGACATGCAACCTTTTTTTATGGCCAGATTGCAGTACGAGTGGAACAAGAAATTTGCTGAGCCTAACATTGAAGAGTTTGGCAACAAACAAGCTGGAAATGAACCTGCATTAACTATTGTATTTTAGGCATTACAAGTTTAATTGCATTTGTGCTTCAGATCACATGAAATTATATTTGACCAAATCCATTCTTTTCTTCATGCTGAACTTAATATTATACTTTGAAAAGGTTTGCATCCCAGTTTAGCTTTTGCGCTAATTTTAAAAAATGAAAGGAAATAACTGTGAGGATCCAAAGCTTTAATAAGAAAGGAGAAAAATGATGAAAAAGCAGAGAAGATTTTAGATTTTGAGATAATGTTATTAAGAGTATGAAATATTACTATGTAATTAAAAGCCTGTTTTGTGAAATTATGTTTGGGTGTGGGGTTTTGTGGAAACCGTCTTTAAATAAAGCGCTGAACAAATAAGACTGTTCTCGTAGGCCCTGCAAATCTAATCAATATAAACCCTAATGATGTCAACAGTTATTAGTAAAACATAAACAGTAACACAGCTGATTTAAAAAAGCTAATTAAGCAAAACAAACATAATTTTATTCCACACTTTGGGCCAGAAGTTAAAACTAATCACCTAGATTAAATGGTATAGACTATAGAGTAATGCTTATGAAATCAGTTGGTTTGTATGGAGTGATTAAGTTATGAAAAAGAGATATAGAGAAGAGATAGATAATAATGTTGCCCACTAATTGACAGTCCAATCATTTGAAACGGACTCCAGCAACGCTAGAGAGGGGTAATGATATGGGCTGCGATTATTAATGATAAGTTGTACAATGATAAGTCTGATCACATTTTATAAGTGAAGGTCATTACTGATTCAGTTTACCACTTTGAACTTAATACTGCATATAAAGTATGTATGGTACTTGCTCTTACAAGAGCTCTTACAAAAGTGTTCTTTTTATAATTTTTTTAGTGTTTCTATTTAGTCTTCACGTCATGTTAGTTAAATGCTATGTTCATTACTCATTTTTTAGTTGAGTACACAATTACAACTTGCACATTAAGCAGGTTAATGGAAACTTGGCTACAGACATGCTTACTACAAGAAACACATCTCACAAAATCACAGTCACAAATTACACACCCCGCAGTTTAGCTACACTTTCTCTGCAAACCACAACTTTAAACCAAGAGATGTAGCCATCTTAATAAATTAACAATCACATTCACACCACCACCACAGATCTTGAAGGCAGATATACCATGATAAACATCTCTATCATCAACAACCTAATATAGCAAATATATTAATAATAGTCACTGATAACTCATCAATCTTCTGATACTTCTTCACACATCTGTCACACATAACCTCCAGTACTCCCCAGTTATATTCTGCAGCAACTTTAACACAATCATCAACCCAGACTTACATAAAACAAAATTTGGTACACAAGTTTTAATTTATTTGGGGTTTCCTGAAATCAACAAAGGGGTAAAATTATACATACAAGGTCAAAAATACACACACAGCACACCTAATATTTGTGCCACCCACCCTTAAGGTGATTAATATTAACTAACGTTAACATTTTATGAGGTTGAGTTTTGCCAGCTTATTTGGCTATTTTGGTGTTACAGATCAAATGGCTTCTATGTTAATGTCATGGCGCTCGAGGGTAAGTATCAGAGGGTAATCCAAAAATCAGTCATCCAAACAGAAGATAACACAAAAACACATTCAAATTAAACACTGGGAGAAAGCACTGGGCAATAGCGTCCCGGGGCTAGACTAATGCTTCG
>JAQQZX010000013.1:4259999-4275005 GCA_030068355.1 Notoglanidium maculatum
TAATTCAGTATATGCCATACGTGTTGCTTCATAGTTTTGATGTATTCAGTAATGTTTTACAACATAGAAAGCAAAAACAATAAAGAAAGACCTATGAAAAAGAGTAGGGGTGTCCAAACTTTTGACCGGTAGTGTATATTGCTTTGCTTACAGTATTGCAATCAGGGGTATAGTGGAGGGTAAACGCCATGTACCTTTTTAAATAACACAACAGCGTTTACTCAGCTTTTTATGATTGTTTACTCACTGGTCAGTATGCAGTTTAAAAAGCTACAACTTCCCACCACACTGCTCCTTCCCAAACACTGGTACACTCCCCCTGCCTCCCTCTCTTCCCATCATTCTTCCATAATGCAGCCACTGCTTGCAGGTAAACAAATCAATGAGATGTGGTGCCAGAGCCATGAACAACATTTTTATATATGCATATAGCAAGAATCGCAAACCCCCTTGGGGAAATAGTTATAAATAGGCAGAGTGGGTTTTTTTAATACTTAAGTTAATAAGATAGCGTAAGTTATCTTCGGCAGATACATTACATCCTCACATCCAAATTACAGCCTGCTGGAGCGGAGCCGAGCGCCGATTATCAAATAATCATCACACTTGTATTTTTCAATCTCCCAGTAAACGTAATAGCATATTTTACACCCAAACCATGTTAACAACAAGCTTTATAGGTTACAGGTTATCAGACAGCTGTGTTGCCTTGGCGACCTACACATGGCTACAAGTGGCTGTTTTTACCTTCTCAGACAAACATACCAAAACCTGTGCACTAAATGAGCTGAAATTAAGCTAACTTTAGAAGTAGCATACATGAAGCTAAGAAAGGCAATGAATCCTGTATTGGTAGAGAGATGGTATTTAATGATGGAAAGGAAGGACAGGAGAAACTCATCCTCCTGTTTGAAAGCTCTTGAATAAAAGTGAAATAACTATAGCTAATATGTGAGCTGATGGTATGAGATGTAAATAAAGATGCATTGAAACTTTGCAATAAGCGGTTACATATTTAAATTGAATTTAAAATAATGAAAAGAAATTGCTTACCGTAAATTGAAATAAAAAAAAAAACAAAAAAACATTATCAACGTACTTTTTAAAATTTTGCCGCCTTTACCTTACTACTGAAGACAGTAATGCCAGGATCGTATTACTGTAATCAGATCACATTTCTAACCATATGTGTCTGTTTCTTGTTCGCAGGCCAACAGATTCACCAAAAAATGTATCCCAGCGTAACGCTAAGGTGGAGGAGATGTGGGATGAGCTCAGCCAGGGAGAGGACTGCATATACGACACTTCCCCTCCCTGCACTCCCCGTCAGATGAAACGCATGTCTGGTAAACACCTGAGAGGCAGTCAGAACAGAGCCGCAGGACGCTCCCCTGTGAAAGGTAAAATGCACTTATTTTCTTCCAAATTTATTTCAGAAATAAGCCAAAGTTGTTTTTGTCACAAAAGTAATACAGATCATTCATTTTAATACATTTAACCCTATGTTCATACTACCGAGCAACAAAGTGACGGGCTAACATTCATTTTCTGTGTACGTGCATGACATGGAGCCACAAATTCAGTGGCCACAGCGGGTGACAATCTGGCAGTACCTGAAACAACTCAGTGAAAACTACCTGCCAGAAACAATATGCTAAATGTTATATATAAATATATAAATGGTTTTTTTCAGTCGATGGGCTGAGACACTAACTAAGCATGTTTGATATGTAATGCTGATGTAATGTGGCTTTTTGCATATGATAAAATAAAAAATTTAATAATAATAATAATAAATAAAAAAATTACCAACTTAGCTAAAATACATTCCTAATTTTTTTTTTTTTTTTTTTTTTTTTGCCTGTAGACATTTACTAATATAGGGTCTATGGAAATTAGTTGAAATATAGGGTCAATGACATCATCATGGAACTTCTGTTATTTAGCGAGCTGGTGATTGTTTATATAACAAGCTGAGTAGTTCCCTAGCTAACTAATGTCATGTTATATGATGAGTGTAATAGTAGTAATCAGCTCAAAGCCTCACTATTCCATATTCACATCATTCAATATTTCTCTTTTTTCCACTTTAACAGTCGCTCCCATGTAAATGTAGGGGAAAATGATACTTTTTCCCCCCTGTAGTTTCTGATCTTGATGACCGTTTGTTTTCACGGAGTTGCCTTGCAATGCCATTACTCAACGTTATTTCCAGTTATTCACCAACCAGACAAATTTCACCCTCACATCCTGAATGAGAGCAAAATGAAAATGTACCGTTAGCTCTCCACTCCAGTCACTCGCTTTCTGATGCAGGCACGCACGCACACCCATACATACTATAAAATTTAGTCACTCTGTAACCAAACATGCATTTTCCTTGATTCCATTCTTTCCCATTTGAAAATTGTTCTTCATTTTCTTAATATATTCCTCCTTACCCTCTTTAATCCTCGCCTTAAACTCACTATGTATACTTATGCCATCCCTTTCACCAGCTTTAAAGACTGTCTTCTATTTTGTTTAGTAAGGCGTCCAGGTCACCAGTGACTCAAGCATTGTTATTTGCAAAACAATGCACAGACTGAAATCCACAGCAGTGTCTACACTGTAGTCTGTTGCACAGTGTGTTGGATCGTTGATGTCCTCAGCATGGACTTCACAAAGACATCCCATCCCAGTTGCATCAATAAATGCAGTAAATCCAAAATCAAAACTTGAAGTTAATATATTGCATAATATTGCTGGTATTTTTTGTAATGGAAAAAAAAGACTGTTTAAAAATTTTAATAAATCCATCAGTGAGATTTAGATTGCATTGACTATATTTGGGTTCCTGTCAAGCATTGTATGGCGTTACTTAATTAGGATACAAAAAAAATGTAACTCTATTTTGTTATAGTTACAAAAAAAAAGCTGTAATCAGATTACTGAAACTTCTAGCAAAAACAGGGATCAACGAAAATCCATAATAAAAATAATTGCCAATAACTTCATTATTAGTTGAACTGCGTTTTGAAATACACTGCGCATGCGCTAAATGTAAGTTAAACTAGCCTATCTTTCCGACCCTGCTTTCGGTTCACAAGTTGATCCTAAAATTGAATCAATTCAATAATCTTGGAATGAGGCTCAAATGCAAATCTTTGCATTCAATTCTGCACACTGAAAATGATTCACCTTGGCGCGCAAACTGCAAGTAAAAAACCCTTAGCATCGGAGAGTTTCACTGAGCGAAACTGGCAGCCGATATATTTATTTTATCTTTATTTTGAATTTGCCTGTCCGAAATTTGAACAATTCATGGCTTGAAATAGACATACAGCTGCAAAAAGTGTGGTAAGTGATTTAAAAAAGTGATAAACTGTACAAGAGCACAGTACAGTGACAAGAGCACTTCATACACATGTATATATGTATATATAAAATCCTCCTCTCACCTCCCTTACTCATGGGGTGATATGTGTCTTCCTCAACCTCTGGTCCTCTACCAGGACAGAGACCTCCGTTGTTTTGCCTGGAATCTGTTGGAGCCACTCTCCAAGTTTGGGAGTCACAGCCCCTAATGCTCCTATTACTATTGGAACCACTTTGGACTTCACCTTCCACATCTGTTCCAGTTGTTCCTCCAGGCCTTGGTACGTTTTCATCTTCTCGTGCTCCTTCTTTCTGGTGTTCCTGTCAGCTGGGATTGCCACATCTATCACTACTGCTGTTTTCTGCTCCTTATCAACCACCACTATATCTGGTTGTTTGGCCAGCAACTGGTTATCTGTCTGGAACTCCCACAGGATCTTAGCCCTGTTGTTCTCAACCACTTTCGGTGGTGTCTCCCATCGGGACTTGGGAACTTCTAGCCCATATGTGGCAAAGATGTTTCTGTACGCCATTCCTGCCACTTTGTTATGCCTTTCGGTGTATGTTGTGCCAGCTTGCACCTTGCACCCAGCTATTATGTGCTGGACCGTCTCAGTGGCATCTTTGCACAGCCTGCACCTTGGGTCCTGCCTACTGTGGTAGACCCCTGCATCTACAGATCTGGTGCTTAGGGCCTGTTCTTGTGCTACCATGATCAGAGCCTCTGTGCTGTCCTTCAGGCCTGCTTTTTCAAGCCATTGGTAGGATTACCTGATGTCAGCCACTTCCTCTATCTGCGGGTTGTACATTCCATGGAGGCGCTTGGTCTCCCACAATGCTTTCTCCTCTTCCTCGTCATTGTCTGTCTTCTGCTGCCTGAGACATTCTTTCATCAGCTCTTCTTGGGGGGGCCATCTTCTTGACACTCACTAATCCTAGTCCCCTTTCTGTCTGTCTGTTCATGGAGTCTCAGGGAGTTGGACTTCGGCTGGAACCCTGAATGCGTTGTGAGGAGTTTCCATGTCTTGTCATGAGTGGGATCTATTTCTTACTGTGGCCAGTTCACTATTCCAGCTGGGTATCTGATGGTTGGTAGGGCATACATGTTGATGGCTCGGATCTTATTCCTGCCATTTAGCTGGCTTCTGAGCACCTGTCTGATTCCCTGGAGATATTTGACTGTGGCTGATCTCCTCGTAACCTCATACTGATTCCCATTGGCCTGTAGGATACCAAGGAACTTGCAGCGGTCCTGTATATCTGCTGTTTTGCCCTCTGGTAACTCCACTCCCTCAGTCCTGATCACCTTCCCTCTCTTAGACACCATGCATTTTATTATTTATTATTAAATAAATCTATTATCAATTTATCATGGCTTTTAGAGAAAAAAAATTGCTATTATTTTGTCTTTAATTCAGAAAAGGGGATCATCACAGTACAGTGCACATTCTGCCTTCCAGCTGTGAAAATTCTGTTATCATCATCCTCATGTTTGGTATTGCAGTAATCCAAAAGTAACAAAGTAATCAGTTGCATTACTTTAATTTTGTGGTAATTAAATTAAGTTACTGACTATATTTTTAGCAGGTAATTAGTAACTGTATTGGAATACATTTTTCCTCCCGACCCTGCATGTGAGGTCAATTTATTGTCTTCCAGAAAACATTCCTTGCTAATGTCAACTTGAGCTCTGCTGGCCACCGTAGATTATGGGGGCATGTATTGTGTTCATTGCGTCTTATAGCCACTTTGTGTTCGTTTTGTGTTTATGCAGTTGATTGTATCTTTATTCTATTATTGTTAGTATTAGTTTTATTTAGTATTTCTTTAACTGCCTCACATTCCTGTAATCAATTGACCTTTCTCTGATCATGTACATGGATGCTATCTCCATTCTGCCAAGTTGGATTACACTTTGAACATTACTTTGAACCTCTGTGTTTTGAGTACTGACTTCCTGAATGCCCCATATTTTTATTTATTTATTTATTTATTTTCCCTCGGCGTGTAAATTTTCCCACTCACACAAGGTCATACATTGGATATTGTTCATTAGATACCACACCTGAGTGACATGGACTTCTGGACCTGGCCATGGCCATCACTGATCACAAGGCTGTGTTGTTTACCCTGACTATTTCCTTTATATTATGGTAACACTTAAAATGTCACAGTATCACGTTCATAAACGTAAACAGTCTTGAATAATATGCTTGAGCAGTATCCTATTCCTCTCCAGCTCCATCCCCATGCTTTAGTCATCCATCATCATTGTCTCCGTTACCCTAAATTAACTAGCTCCCATCAGAACATGTACTGTTGCTTACACTCATCCTTCTCCTTGGTTCAATCCTGAGCTCTGTTGTATGAAAGCACCATGTTGCCGACTAGAATGCCTTAACAGGAAGACTGGCCTAACAGTGTATGCGCTTGCCCATAGAGATCATGTCACACCACACGAAGAAGCACTTCAGGAAGCAGATATGGGGTACTACTCCACTCCCATTAGCAATAGCCAGAACAACACTAGAGCTCTTTGCATAACCATCAACAAATTGTTGCCACATTGCAATCTAACAGTTTTCCTTTGACACCTTGTCTAGAGCTTCTCTAGAACTTCCCGCAGCACTCCCTCCAACACACATACACAGCCCCATCACAAGACTATTACACTGCCAAGCCCATGAAGCATCTAAAGCTACCACCTGCCACCGGACACGATGCCTACCCCCTTGGTTAAAACATGTCTTGCATTACTAATGAAGTCATTGCTTAGTTTCCTCTCTGTACCCACCAACTTGAAATTGACTGCAAGAACCCCAGTTTTAACGGCCAGGACTTGACCCTGAGGAGCTCAGCAACTTTCTAAACTGTCTTTTCTCAGAAAGATACTTGAGCATATTGTAGCACCTCAGCTCGCATTCAAAGCCGTGGTGTCATGTTGGACTCCACACTCTCATGTGAAGCACACATTAAAACATTACCAGAACCGTTTTCTTTCTCCTCAGGAACATTGCTAGGCTTCAGCAGAGATTCACGTCCATGCTTTTGTTACCTCTAGGTTTGACTACGGCAATGCTGTTCTCATAGACTCCCAGAGCAGGGTCTTGGCAAGCTACATATGTGCATACTCAACTGCAAGGGTTATCACCAACCCAAGACCTTGGGAACATGTCCCACCTATACTCTTGTTTCCCTTCTGAACACAGGATAAGATTATACTTTTGAGCTTTAAGTCTTTGTATAGTCTTGGCCTCACCGACTTACAATCTTCTCCAAAAGTATTGGAACAGCAAGACCAATTATTTTGTTTTTGCTATACACTGAAGGCTCCAAGCTGAAAATGATATGATCGAATTATCGATCATATTAATTTCCTGACATTTACATACAGATGTGTTAAATAACTAGGAACCAGGGCATTTCTTGTTTGAACCAATTCAAATAATTCAAGTGATCAAAAATATTGGCGCATGTGACTGACGGGTGTTTTCTTGTTGCCCGAGTCTGCCCTGTTTGATTGAACAACTAATAGCTCTGAATATCCACTCTGGGTTTTAGCCCTGGCTTTCACCTGTGAAGGCTACATTTATAGTTAAAATAATAAATCAAACTGAATACCAGAGAGCTTCTTATGGGAGAAAAGCAAGCCATTTGGAAGCTGAGAAAAGAATAAAATTATCAGAGCCATTGCACTAGCATTGGGAATAGCCAGTGCAACATTTTGGAATGTCCTGAAAAACAAAAGATCCTCCAGGTATACTAACAACCAGACACTGAACAAGTCTGCTAAGGAACACAACAACAATGACACAGCTGTGATGAAAAACCCAAAAACCATGCTGCCTCTTCACTGTGGAAGACTGTCTTACTCTGTGTGTGCACCTCCTTTCATCATTTTAAAACTAAAACAAAAGAATTGAGAAGTGTATACTTGTGTATACACACACACACACACACACACACACACACACTCACAGCCATGGCCAAAAGTTTTGAGAATGACATAAGTATTGGTTCTCAGAGTTTGCTGCTTCAGTGTTTTTACATCTTTTTGTCAGTTGTTTCTATGGTATACTGAAGTATAATTACAAGCATTTAATGAGTGTCAAAGGCTTTTATTGACCATTACATTAGGTTTATGCAAAGAGTCAATATTTGCAGTGTTGGCCCTTTTTTTTTTTCCAAGACCTCTGCAATTTCCACTGGCATGCTGTCAATCAACTGCTGGTCCAAATCCTGACTGATGGCAGCCCATTCTTGCATAATCAATGCTTGGAGTTTGTCAGAATTTGTGGGTTTTTGTTTGTCCACCCACCTCTTGAGGATTGACCCCAAGTTCTCAACGGATTAAGGTCTGGGGAGTTTCCTGACCATGGACCCAAAATTTTGATGTTTTGTTCCCCGAGCCACTTATTTATCACTTTTGACTTATGGCAGAGTGCTCCATCATGCTGGAAAAGGCATTGTTCATCAAACTGTTCTTGGATTGTTGGGAGTAGTTGCTCTCGGGGGGCATTTTGGTACCATTCTTTATTCATTGCTGTGTTCTTAGGCACAACTGTGAGTGAGCCCGCTCCCTTGGCTGAGAAGCAACCCCAAACATGAATAGTCTCAGGATGCTTTCCTTGTTGGCATGACGCAGGACTGATGGTAGTGATCACCTTTTCTTCTCCGGACAATCTT
Source organism: Notoglanidium maculatum (assembly GCA_030068355.1). Classification (NCBI taxonomy): domain Eukaryota; kingdom Metazoa; phylum Chordata; class Actinopteri; order Siluriformes; family Auchenoglanididae; genus Notoglanidium; species Notoglanidium maculatum. The sequence goes on from JAQQZX010000013.1 coordinate 4,268,043, forward strand.
CTTTCCGGATGCCCCAAACAATCGAAAGGGGATTCATCAGAGAAAATGACTTTACTCCAGTCCTCAGCAGTCCAATCCCTGTACTTTTTGCATATCATCAGATGTTTGCATATCAAACCCTGATGTTTTTCTTGGCAAGAAGTGGCTTTTTTGCTGCCCTTCTTGACACCAGGCCATCCTCCAAAAGTCTTTGCCTCACTGCACGTGCAGATGCACTCCCACCTGCCTACGGCTATTCCTGAACAAGCTCTGCACTGGTGGCGCCCCGATCCTGCAGCTGAATCAACTTTAGGAGACAGTCTTGGCACTTTCTGGACTTTCTTGGGTGCCCTGAAGCCTTCTTCACCTTTCTTCTTGAAGTTCTTGATGAGCCAATAAATAGTTGATTTAGTTGCTATCTTGCTAGCAGCAATTTCCTTGCCTGTGAAGCCGTTTTTGTGCCAAGCAATGATGACTGACTGATCACTCTTCATAACATTCTGGAGTATATGCAAATCGCTATCATAAACACTGAGTCAACAGACTTTGTGAAAATTAATATTTGTCATCCTCAAACTTTTGGCCTATATTATACACAGGGGAAAAAAAATAAATAAATAAATAATAAAAAATATATATATATAATGTGTATTTATTTATTTAATAATGCTTTACACTTCTGTCTTTTAATCATCTGTTTTTGAGGATTTTTGTACAATAAATGTACATAAAAAAATTTTTTTTTACAAATGTTTAGCAAAATCTGTAATTGTTTTCTCAAAGCATGCTTTTATATATTTAACATCTGATTGCTGATTTAGCATTGTTCCTGCTATTTCATCTTTAGAGAAAATCCTGTCCAGTCCTTCCTCCCAGAGAGAGCAGGAAGGAGCCAAACTACATGAATACACTGAGGAGTTCAGTTACAAGCAAGGCAAGAAACACCGCTCCAATCTACGTTCCAACGAGAGGGATAAAAAGAAGACTTTTGAGGCCTCGTTCATGTTGGGTCCTCTCTCCAAGTCTGGTCCATTCAGCACAGTCAACATGGACCCCAGGAAGCCATATCTGAGCTTGGGCCCAGTCACCATGTCTCACTCTCTACCCCGCACTCACCGTCAGACTTCTCGGACTGACTGTCCTGCTGACCGCCTGAAATTCTTTGAGACACTGCGCTTACTTCTCAAGCTGACATCCATGTCATCTAAAAAAAAAGAGAAGGAACAACGAGGCCTAGAGAACACTGCCTTCATGGGACAAAACAATGAAGTGATCTGGTTGGAGTTGCAAGCCTGGCATGCCCGCCGCAGCATCACTGAGCAAGATCTGTTCCTATACACAGCCCGCCAAGCTATCCCTGACATTATCAACAAGGTGCTACACTTTAAGGTGGACTACAGCAACCTGGCCACACCTGCAACTCAATTTGGGTCTGCAGTACACAGAAATTGCTGCTCAGAAGGGGCTAATTATGGGACTTGTCCTGGCTCTTGGCTGGAGGTTGATGCAACAGCCTTGCTGGGTCCAGGTTCAACATGCAAGGAACACCTCCAGAGGCAGCGTCTGGCCTTTGAGCAGGTGAAGGGTGTAATGGGATTGCTGGAGTCTGTAGAAGCTCTCTACCCATCCCTGCAGACTCTGCAAAAGGACTATGAAAAGTATGCGGCAAGGGACTTCCAGGGCAGAGTGCAGGCACTTTGCCTATGGCTCAACATTACTCAGGACCTGAACCAAAAGTTGCGTGTGATGGGTACTGTGCTGGGCCTTGGAGACCTTTCTAATATTGGCTGGCCTGTCTTTGAGATTCCCTCACCTCGCTGCTCACATGAGAATGATGGGGAAGAAGAGGACAATGAAGAGAATGACTGTACAACCAACTTCATAGCCAATACAGAGGATTGTGAGAGGGATGAGGTAGGGGTCAAAAGGGATCCCATGACTTGCTTTTCATCAAAATTTACCCATCAGTTATCAGAGGAGTTATTCCCAGTATGTAGCAGTGAAATCCAGTGCTGCCCAACAGGCATCTACAGACCCTTTGTAGACAAGGCCCTGAAACAGATGGGTTTCCGCAAGCTTATCCTGCGACTGCACAAACTGATGCACCGCTCGTTACAGAGATCCCGGACTGCACTGCTGAGCCACGTGCCTTCTCAAGAGGTGAGAATTTTGTTTCTAGGGTTTCAAGCAACTCGCTTTTGGTTGTCAGATATGGCCTTATAAAGTTTGGGTAAGTAAAAAGTATAAGCAGAGGCCTGTGATGGCAGGTTTGATGGTATTGTAATTATTTAAAAAAAAATTGTGGGTAATTTTGGAAGAATTTGGGCATGGGATATGGATGGGGTTCGTAGTTTTTTTTTGGGTGGGGAGTCAGACAGTGGTGCTACATTATTGTTAGGTTATGCTGCTGAAATTCACCCATTCACCTTGCTTCTGCGTGTGCACTAGTGAGGAGGATAGTCCTCACTGCAGAACAAAAACCTCAGGGAGTGAAGCAGAGGTTGCGTTAATATGCCATCATTTGCCAATTTTTCAAAGCACTGACGAGAAATTTTGAAGTCCATGTGTCATTTTGACCGATACAAAATCCGGTACTCAGTCTGTCCACTCCACTCAATTCGTCCTCTGCCATAGACATAGAACATCAAGGAATCATATGTTGTAGCATTATACAACCCGAATTCCAGAAAAGTTGGGATGTTCTTTAAATTGGAATGAAATGATAGTAGTGGTACCTGCTCATGCCACAGACCCCGACCACACACGTACACATACAGGGGGTCCTCAGGTTACATACATCTCGACATACGACGTTTCGAGTTACGACGCCCCAATCCCATAAAAACTTTTAAAAATTGAGACGGGAGTGTTTCGGCTTATGCCGCTAATGTTGTACTTACGGACTATGTGGGCGAACTAATTTGTTTAAGTGCGGTGAAAGAATACGCAGTAATGTGGCGCATGAGTGAGGGAGTTCAGCAATGTAAATTATATTAAATGTATATTTGTCCTTTTCCTTTTCTGTGGCTTAGTTGTGTTTTTATGTTCTAGATTATGATTTTACAACTGTGTTAGGATAGGTAAGTGACTTGGGCTAGGGTGTGTTTTGACTTGGACCAAAATTCAGGTTACATCACTGTCGTGGGAATGGAACTGTGTCGTAACTCAGGGGCACCACCTGTGTGTGTGTGTGTGTGTGTGTGTATATCTATATACAGTATCTATATCTATATATATCTATATCTATAGAGAGAAAGAGAATTATGTATACTATAAAATTAAAATTTTTACACATGCCCTGATTGTTGCCAAATCTAGCTAATTAGTTTATTTGTGGTGTTTATTATCAACTGACAATGTATTAGGGATTTAAATGAACTAGCTAGCTACACAAGTGTGAATATACATTACAGTCATGGTTTGGTACTTGAACTCTGCACTTTTCAGTGTACCGACCAAATTACATCGGTACTATCGAGTAAACTTCGTACCAAACTTCGGTACCTGAAAGCATATCTGTGTGAGAGGTAAGTATACTTTAGAGAAAGAGGACGTGTGAGGTCATATGGTGTGATGTCACCTCTGCAACGTGTTGAATCCCAACACACAGTCAGGACCGCATTCTCATGATATGCCGTGGTGACAGACTGACAGTTTGGAGGTTGTAAGGATGGTTTTGGGAGGGGAGTGGGAGGTAGAGAGGGATTTTATTTTGTGTGGTGTGTAAAATGTTCTAAATAAATAACAAAATGTTGAAATTTGATAAGTTTGTGCTTATTTCTTACAGCTGAAATTATTACATTCTTATATGGAAAAAGTACTCTTGGGTACTTTTCGGTACCCCTTCTGGTTTGAATGAGAATGCTGAGGAGGTAGGAGGACTACCTACAATGCCCTCAAAAATTGTTGGCACCCCTTGAAAAGAAATGTGTAAAAAAAAAAAAAAAAAAGGGTTAGAAAAATCTCTCTTTTGGTGAATTGGCTTCATCTCACTGAACAAAATAAGGAAAAATGCAACCTTTACCTGAAATACATTTATTCAGAGACCACAAGATCCTTCATCACAAAATAATTATTTTCAACAAAAGTACATGTGCAACAATTATTGGCACCATTTCATTTAATACTGTAAGCTGTCTTTGCCAATGAAACAGCACAGAGTCTTCTATAGCATTTTATAAGTTTGGAGCAGGGGATCTGAGACCATTCCTCTTGACAGGATCCTCCAGATTATCCAGGGTCCTCTCTTGTGCACTCTGCTCTTCAGCTCACCCCATGAGTTTTCAATGGGGTTCAGGTCAGGGGACTGAGATGGTCAAGGCAGAAGGTTGATTCTCTGATCAGTTAACCATTTTGTGTAGATTTGGACATATGCTTTGGATCATTGTCCTGCTGGGACAGCCAATGATGACCCAATTTTAGATTCTTGGCAGAGCCTGCCAGGTTTTGATTTAAAACGTCCTAGTATTTCACGATCCATCAAATTTCATTTTCATGATGCTGTGTACCCTAACCAGTTTTCCAGGGCCTTTGGAGGAAAAATAGCCCTACATCACAGAACCTACAGAATATTTTACAGTTGGGATGAGGTTCTTGTCATTACAGCCATCCTTTTTTTTTATGCCAAACCCATTAATTTTTTACTGTGTTTATTGCCAAAAAGTTTTTATTTCGTCAGACCATAGAACACCATACCACTCAAAGTTTTATTCGCATTTTGCAAACTCCAGGTACTTGCGTTTTTGGTTAGCTGACAGAAAAGTCAAATAATCTGTCGGCATGGTAATGGTAAGACTTGGTAATCCCAAGATTTGACTTTTTCTTGTAATTCAACAGCAGTGATCCTTGGGGATCTTTTGCCGCTCTTACTATCCTGTACTGTACATGGGAGCAAAATAAACTTGGGTTGTCTTCCTGTAACAGGAAGTTACAGTTACAGTTGATATCCACTTTTTTATTATTACCTAACAATAGGAATAGGCATTCTAAGGCTAGTAGCTCTTTTTTAATAATCATTTCCTGATTTATGAAGGTCAACACTTCTCCCTCATTTTGTTTTTGTGTTCTCTTATTTTTCCCATGTTGATGGATGACTAAGGGAATCTGGCCTCATATTTGTACCCCAGTTAATCAGGAAGTCATAGATTACAGCTTGAATGTTCCTATACAACTCCATCTCAGACATGTGCAATTTTAATGGGAAACATGCTTCAGTTAGATTGTTTGCAGTAAGTAATTTCATGGGGTGCCAGTAATTGTGGCACATGTGTTCTTGTTTAAAATAAGGCCCTGTTTACACTTGGTTTTAAGATGCGTCTTGAGCATTTAAGTCACAAATGGACTGCTGAGACACGTCGCCGTGTACACCTGTGTTTATCATGTGTATGGTGCAACACGCTAGAAACAAATGGATAGGAGCACCGATGTACTTTGGCTGGAGTGCAAGAAAATAATGAAGATATTTACGTTTTAATGTAATTTTGTACGTGGACCTTTGACCTTCTAGTGGAAGTGATGTAGGCAGTAAAAAACTTTGACCACCTGTGTTCAAATTTCATTACGCTGTTACCAAAACAACCACCGCGTCCAGCATTAAAGCCGTATTTTCCTGTTACATCCGTGTTGCAGATACATCAAGATGCATTATTCTAATTGTTTTTCTTGAAGAGGGATTTGCTTTTGTTTTTCCTGAATAAGTTTATGTAAATAAAAGGTTGAATTTTTTTCTAATTTTTTTTAGTGAGATTCATCTAATGAATTATTCTGATTCATTAATTCAGCTAATTCATCTTAAACAGTGTGTTAGAGCATATTTGAAGACAACTAGCTTTCTTTTCATTATTTTTGACTTTGTCGCATTATCAAATTATGTAGTTTAGTATGAACAATGCTGCTTAAAATCAATTTTCATCATAAGATATGAAAAACATTATTTTACAGCACCCCTGCATGTCTCTCTTTGCTTGAAAAGTGACGTTCCTAACAGTATAAGTGCTCTGAACAGCTTTTAACCACATATGATTGAGTATATAGTGATTTGTTGGTAAAAACAGTGTGTTAGGCAGATTTAATGACTGACATTTTCTACGCCTTAGCCACTGAGTGGGGGGAAGTGTTTTATTTTTTGGGTTGTGCATCTGTCTGTCAATCTGAGATTCTTGTTAGTTCTATAGCTCAAGTGGTTGAATGTTTATAGGATTCGTTTCAAATTATATTTGTAACCAGCAGATTAACTGATCAGATTTCAGAACCGATGCTAACAGGATCAACGTCACGGCACATTCAGAAGTCTGAAATCGATTTTATTTTTCTTCAATAGCGTCCTTCCTCTTTGTCATTTTCGTTCATTTTTAGAAGCTCATTAAGGCCCATTATTGGCTACATACAGTTTTGCCATCAGGCCTGTTGACCCGACTAATGCTTTAGTCAGATGCAAAGACAGGATCTTTACAGCATGTGAATTTTATTCGTAGAAAGTTCCTCAGATGGAAAAATACAGGAGTGCAGTTGGAGTTCTGTTTTGGTCTGGTCATACAACTCGTCTCCCTTCATAAATGTGTGAAAGCCTGCCTGGTATTTAAAAAGGTTTTAGGTCATTTATGTGATATGTTCAGGGAGGCCTCGCTCATTCAGTGATAAAAGGGTCCTTATGTACACCGTATCACTTATGACGAGACAAATACCCGCTTACAGAATACACTCACAAATGATAAGAATTAGCATAAAGGAAAATCAAATAATTCCACAGGCCATACATGTATTCCTCCATGCATCCATCAGTACATGTATCCAAAATTTTAGGTTCTCATTAGCGCTATAGCTTGTAGGATTTATATGGAGTTATTACTGTAACAAGCAGATAAGCTTTATTAGATTTTGGAAGTTCATAGCAGGGTCAAATGCTGGAAATACACTACCGGTCAAAAGTTTGGACACCCCTACTCTTTTTCATAGGTTTTTCTTTATTTTTTTTGCTTTCTACGT
>JAQQZX010000013.1:4290830-4303754 GCA_030068355.1 Notoglanidium maculatum
CAACCGCTCAACTAAGTAAAGAGAAACAACAGTCCATCATTATCCAGTCTCTTTTAAAGTCATAAAAATAAAGAAATGATTGAATTAGAAGGTGACCCCAAACGTTTGACTAGTAGTGTATGAGTCCTAAGAAATTCAGTATTATTGAAAATTTTTGTTCAGTTTGACTTACACAAACATCTATGCACAACTTTACTGAAAGATTGATAGACGAGGCCCAATAATAAAACTATCAGGTATGTATGTTAATGCATGTTTATGTGCCTTTACTCTGCAGGTCAATATCCCAGGCTTGGATGAACTACAGGTCTTTGTCCCATGCAGTCTGATGGACCAGCGGCTCACCATCTTGCAGCTACTGAATGCAGCAGCAGGGAAGGAGTGCTCCAAGGAGCCAGATGAGATTCCTGAGGATGAGGCCTACCTTCTGATGAGCAAGCATGGCGCTGGGGATGTGCCTGCTGAGGCCAGCTGGGCCCTGTGGGATGGTACTGTGATCAAACTGGTACCACAGATGGAGACAGCAGATACCTTGAAGGCAATGAAGGTAAATTAACAGATCAAGTTATATTACACTGCCTGAAAAGTCTCTAAAAGGTATAATGTATATAAATGCAAAAGCTGTTGAGGATTTGTGTTTGGTGTCCGATAATTCAGCATTTATTTAATAAAAAAGTTATCACCTGCTATATTTCAGATTTTCTCACCTGAAAATATTGTTTTGTATTATATTTAATTCTACAAAGTCCATTTTACTGGTATTGCTCTTAAACATACACTGTGTTGGATTGATGGCTATCTTTTTTTTTATTTTTTTTTTTTATTTCCCCATTCTGTTTTTGGGGGTATTAACTGTCAGCTAGGTGTGGGTATGGTTTTTTTGTAATGTAAGTATGAATGTAAATACATTTTTATTATGAATATGTACCCCCATTGCATGTATTTGTTCACGGTCAATCCTTTGTATGGATTAAAATATTTCTCTGAATATCCTTTAGGTGGAGAACATGTTACTGATTGTAATGCAGTCTGGCCATCTCGTGGCCCAGCGCAAAGCCTTCCAGCAGTCTATGGGGGAGCTGTTGACTCTTCGGCGTGAGCAGACTTCTAGTCAGCCCCTTATTGCAGAAGCACTGGAGCAGCTCAAGGTATTACCTTTCCTGCATCAAATAAGAAAGTAATCCCGCTCGGTTGTATTGTTAAATTTTTGGTAAATGACACTGAAATGTTTGTGCTCCTCATGAATCCATGTTTGGTTTTGATGCATCAAAGCATTGCTGAGATGTGACCTTGTATATTACGTTTTGCATTAACTGCGATGGACGATTGCTTTTGTCCCTGCCTTTGGCTCTCCAAAGATACAGCCACAAACAATCATTTTTTAAAGCAAACAAATGAACAGTTATTGGGCAAAAGACATTTTTAGACACCCTCAAGAAGGGGTACTGAATCTGTTTCCAAAGTCTGGTATCAATACATCAAACAATTGCTGAGATATGACCTCACTTTTCATTTGTCATCTTCACCGCTGATTTTGATTGGCTGTAATGGACAAATGGTTTCAAAAATCTATATGATGACATTTGTGAAGCTTGGCCTGACACAAATTTGGTGAAGACTCAATTAAATATGTTGGCGCTAGGTCACTAGGGCCAAGCCTCTGTCCCTGAGTGACTGTAATAAGCACTGATGTGTGTGCCAAATTTCATGAGTTGTCACCAATGGGAGCCAACTCAGAAATGTTCAGGTCTTGACATAAAAAATCCTTAGAGCAGCAATAGAATCCTATTCACCTCCAGTGCTCTGGCCCTAAAAAGGGGTAGAAACACAGTGGGTGCATACGCCACTGATTTCTTGGCCCCCAATCATATGAAATGGTAGAAACATGCTGGGTATCTTTGCAGCTTTGCTGCTTCGCCCTCAATAATTTTTATGCTGAACTTTTTTATATGTTTAAGAATTTTAGAATTCTTAAAATTATAATTAATTAATTCACAATTTATGCCTATCCATGCCTTTATTACATCACGCACAGACTACTGCACTGCTCTTCTTTTGGGCCCCCAGTTAGAACACTTGTTTGTTTACAATACATTCACAATTCAGCAGCCAAGGCTCCCCAGTGGTGCAACAGAAAAATGTTCACCCTATCATCAGGAGATTGCACGTTTGAATGCCGGTGATTCCCATAGGTGTTGATCCCTGAGAGCAAAATTGGCCCGTGCTCTCAGGGAGGGAGACGTGGTATAATCTCTCTCCCCATCCCTCACAGACACACTAGCCAATCATGGGTGTTTGTGAGTGCATGCATACAGAATGTGCAGCAGTTCGAAAAGATTAGAACAGTGCTTTATTATTATTATTAATGTTATTGTTATTATTATTGTAAATTTGTAAGAGACTGCATGAAACTAGGATTCATGTTGGCTGTAATTCATTGTTGCCACTTGAACCCGACTATATCCTGGTGTTTTTCTCACATCCTCACTCTCCTCTCTGTGTTTGTCCCTGTTAGAATGAGGCTCTGAATTTGTGCAATAAGATTAACAGTGCCATTGACCGTGTAGAATACATGTTCACCTCTGAGTTTGAGGCAGAAGTAGAGGAGTCTGAGTCCGTCACCCTTCAACAGTACTACAGAGAAGCCATGATTCAGGGCTACAACTTCGCCTTTGAGGTTTGTACAGGTTTCAATTAATCTCTACCTGTTAATGCAGATTTTAATTATAAAATTAATGCAGATTTTATACTGTTATTGATTTTCTGTTCCTGTCCAGTTTATACTTAAAATAACTAATCAGCAAGTGATTTTTTTTTTTTTCTTAATCTATAGTATCATAAAGAGGTGGTGAGGCTGATGTCAGGAGAGTTCAGGCAGCGGATTGGGGAACGCTACATTGCCTTTGCCCGGAAGTGGATGAACTATGTCCTAACAAAGTGTGAGAGTGGAAGAGGTACCCGCCCCAGGTTAGCCCCTCTCATTTTGACATGTTTAAAACAAAATTTATGATGTATTAATAGAGTTGCAGTCAGAAATTCATGTACCGTCAACATGAATGTCGTGGCAATATTGGGTTTTCAGTGACTTTCTTTTTCTGGGGATGAAACACACACCTTTGGTAGCCATCAACATGCTTCTGGCAGAATTCTAGTTGGATTTTGGAGTACTCTTCTTGGCTGAATCGGTATAGTTCAGTTCAATTTGTTTGTTTCCTCGCAGTGAACTAACTTTTAAGCACAGTCCACATATTTCCAATAGGACTTGTTTAAGCTGTGTTTGGGGCCATTGTCCTGTTGGATCATCCATTTGTGTTCAAGTTTCAACCATCCAGTTGATAGTTTGAGGTCATGTTGAAGAATTCCAAGGTTCGTCATTATTCCATACACTTTGTGCAATTCACCAGTTCCACTGGAAGCAAAACAGCCCCAGAGCATGATGCTACTACCACAATGCTTAACAGTTGGTACAGTGTTGGTCATTGTGGCCAAACAACTCAGTCTTTGTGTCATCTGACCATACATTTTCCTCCTGAAGGATTTTTCTTTGTCCAAGTGAGCTTGAAGGTGTCAGTTTTGTAGCTGAGGCTTTTCTCTTGGTTGGCAGCATCTCAGTCCACGGTGATATAAAACTCACTTGTCTGTAGACAATGTTCTAGCAGCTTCCAGTTCATGGCAGGCCTGTGTCTTGATGCTTCCTGAGTTGTTCCTGATCAGCCATACCGACTTCCTCTCAACTGAGGGTGACAGCATTGGTTTTCTACCGGACCTTGGCGAAGATGCTACACCTTCCATTAACTAGTATTTGTCGAACAAACCCTTTTTTATGTTGTGCACAGAGAAGCTACCAGCTGTATTACATCATGATACATAACAGAAAGTTAAAAGGCCTTGGCCTTGCTGAGTTAAAATGCATTTTGGAACTTTCAGCAAAAATGAATTAATAATCTAAGTGGATGTATTGTATATTTTTATCCCTGTATGTATAATTTTGACCCTGTGTTTATTTCAGAAACCCCCAAAATAAATGATAACTTGTGCAAAAATTCTTGTTTTTTTCCTATTAAAGATCATTAATAGAAAAGGACCTGTTCAGTTCTTTGAAAGACCAATTTTGCCATGACATTCATGTCCATGATGACAGTATGTAAACCTCTGACTGCAACTGTGTGTTTACTTTCTCTGCATATGGTGCGGTAGGTGGGCAACACAAGGCTTTGATTTTCTTCAAGCCATTGAACCTGTTTTCATCTCTGCACTGCCTGAAGATGATTTCCTGGTAAAGTATGATTTCTGAAATTTAAATTCAGCTGTTTTTTGGACAGGAGTAATAACATAATGCTTACAATTTATATTGTGCTTTTATAGCACTCAAGATCACTGTACACACAGACACACACACAAAAATGTTTGCTTTTTTACTTTTTGTTTTTCAGAGTCTTCAGGCCCTGATGAACGAGTGTATCGGCCATGTGATTGGGAAACCGCACAGCCCTGTGAGCGGCCTGTACCTTGGTTAGTCTTTCTTCACCCTTTTTACTGATTATACCCTGAAGCATAAAATGAAGTAGAATAAATTTGTTTCTATCTCATAATAAACATAATAAAATAATAATATTTGCAGATTAGCAGCAACGGCTCAGGTACTTCTTTTTGAATATGTGTTTTTGAAATACTTTCTTTCCAGCCCCTCGAAATAGTCCTCGGCCTGTCAAAGTTCCTCGATGCCATAGTGATCCTCCAAACCCATCACTGTTCATTCCTAATACCGAGGGAGCCAGGTAGTACATGAGTACATACATTTTTTGTTTTACAATACTGTATTTTAAGGAGTTAATTATGTTGACTTATATTTAAAGATGTCAGCAATAGTTTGTTAAACAGGTCTTAATCAATCTCTGATTATAGTTATCAATCTTTAAGTAAAGTTGTGTGCAAATGTTTGAATAAGCCAAACTGAGCAGGAAACAAATTAGCACTTGCATTTGAGGTCCAGGCTTAGGGGGTGACGGAATACATGGAGCAGCGTTACCGTAATTAGGATACAACTGTGTTCTGTTACAGAAAAAAAGCTGTAATAAGATTACTGATGCAATTAGTAAAAGCGGGGATTATTTAGAGGATTATAAAATTATGAAATGCCTAATGGCTAATCAACAAAATCAAAACAAATCGATAATAAAAATAATTGCCAATAATTTAGTTATTAGTTGATCTGCATTATGAAACGCTGCACAAGTGCCGCATCACTTCATAAAAACATTTGAGTGAAATGGCGGCAGAAACATCAGTAGGACTTTCTTTGCGGTATGAACCTCTTTACAGAATACTATCCTGCTGGACTCGTGACGTAATTTGTGTTTTAATGTGAGTAATTTTCATTGGTTTGTGGGAATGTGAGGAGAAGTGTGATGTTTCTGCTTGAATTGTACAGATCTGCTTTGTTATATTTTGTTAAGCAGCAACTAGGGAAGTTATTTGAATCAGTTAATTTAAAAAAAAAAAAAAAAATGTAAAAGTTAAACTAGCCTATTTTTCCGACCTTGCGGTCGGTTCACAAGTCGACCTCAAAAAGAGTCGATTCAGTCTTGGGCTAAGAGTCAACCTCAAATCTTTGGAGTCGATTCCACTGTTTGCGTGCAAACAGCAAGCAAAATGAACTTGGCATCAGAGAGCTTCAGTGAGTGAAGCAGGCAGCTAATGCTTATTTTATCTTTATTTTGAATTTGTCTGTTCAAAATTTGAGTAAATCATGGCTTTGAATACAGACACACCGCTGCGAAAAGTGTGGTAAAAAAGTGATAACAATAAACAATGTAGGCTGCATACCGCCACCTTGAGTTAGTCCGAGTGTATATTCAATACCATTCATACAGGATGGTTATACTGAATGAGTATTACCAGTCATTTGGTATGAACACGTGAACACCAAACGTGAACACTTGATATTATTCTTGTGCTGTTACAGATTATCTGATAAATGTCATTAACGTTGTAAATAGTGAACTGCTTGTAATTAAGCCTGGGTAAGAAAAAGTTCTGCAGTAGTGCTGATTAAAATGCTGCAAATAAATATTTTTAACAAATATCTTTTGTATATAGTATTATAAAAAAAAATAAAAACCAATTGAATAATCAAGGAAAGGTTATTCAATTAACACCCTAAAAATAATCAAATAAAAAAAAGAAATAAATATTTGGAGTTGCAGCCCTAAATAAGAACGATCTACTACGTGCACATGTGAGTCTCACAGCACCACTCTCGTCTCGAGTGAAATCAGAGCTAATCTTACAGTCACCAATTCATTATCATGGCCTCTGGTGAAAAAACGTGTTCGTTGGGTAGAAATTCCACCATTATTTTGTCTTTAAAGCAGAACAACACAATACAGTGCAAATTTTGCAGTCCAGCTGAGAAAATGCTGTCCACATACTTGGTATTGAGGTAATCCAAAAGTAACAAAATCGTCAGTTGCATTAATTTTGTGGTAATTAGATTGTTACGGACTGCATTTTTTTTTATTAGCAATAATTTAATTAGTAATTGTGTCGGAATACATTTTTAAAGTAACCCTCCCTACCCTGTTGAAGACAAACACAAACCTCTATAAAAGGCAAATCTCTCAGTGCTAAAATGGGAATAAATATCAAAGTAGACTTTCCCAGAGCTCTTTACACATTCAGTACACCGCAAATAAACAATGGCGTAAGTGCGCAAAAAATTTACTAATTTAACGCAACATTAATATTCACATTAAACCCATTGCGATTATGTGAGCATTCCACAAAAATAATTGTGTGACTCAGGAATCCACAAGTAGTGATGATCTGGTGCTTATTCTTTTACAAAAAAAAAATTGTTATTGTTATAGTTCAGTCAATTAAGGAAACATCTATACACAGTGGATAAAAGCTAGAAACTGTCTTTGGGTAATACTTATCAATTTCAGAAGGGGTGCCAGACAATATCTCTACCAGAAAGGTGTCATTTAAGGCAATATTCTAGATGGCCAACATAAAATTTACAAACACGCATCTCTCAAAAACTATAGGAATCAGGAAGGCCAAATTTGTCAATTTATTTTTAATGGAGAAGGAACACAATGTAAGGTAAATTTAATGTCCAATGAGTACTCTGTGACCTTGAAATATCATAGGTCAAAATGAGTGACATAACGTATACAAATGTCCAGTCGATTTCCTGTAAATAAAAAGCAAGCTCAATTGGGTTGACTGGCTCAGCCATTTAAAAACATTCCATTTCTTTGACTTAAGAAGCTCTTGGGTTGGTTGGGTTCCTATCAGCTTTGCAGCATTTGACTAAATCTGAGCAGAATGTATAGCTTTATATACTTCAAAATTCATCCTGATATTTCCATCATCGGTCACATCAATAAACACCAAGGACCCAGCTCCGTTAGCAGCCGTACATGCCCATGGTCATCGATGTTTGAGAGATGCTTTGGATCATGAGCCCTTCCTTTCCTTCTCCATACTCTTCTCCTCACATCATTCTGGTACAAGTTAATCTTCCTGTTTGTGATCATGATTGACTACAGCTGGTAGCTTCTCTGTGCCAACATAAAAAGGGGTTGTTTGACACCACTCACAACACATAGTACAATGGAAAAGTCCAAGGAGCTCAGTGTAGATCTGAGAATAGGATCAGAGATCTACACAGCTTGGGAATGTTTCTTGGAGCCATTTAATACCTGCAGATTCCAAGATCATCAGTTCAAATAAGTGTACATAAATACAAGTTATTGTGAGGTGTAACCACTTTTCCAAGTCACTTTGCTGGAAGAAGACCCAAACTGTTACCCTCGGCTGAGAGGAAATTGGTTCACTTGGTCAGGAACCATCGCGGCATCGAGCCTTCCAAGAACCTGAAGCTGCTGAAGTACTGTCTACTGTCAAGTGTGTGCTGCATTGCAATGAACTGAGAGGCTGTTGTCCAAAAAAGAAGTCCCAGCTCCAAAATTGACACCTTCAAACTCAAAGTTTGCAGCTGACCACATGGACACAGCCTTCTGGAGGAAAGTTTCATGGTCAGATGAGACAAAGTATTGTTTGGCTACAATGACCAGAGGTACTGAGGAACACTGTACCAACTGTTGAGCATAGTGGTGGTAGCGTCATGCTCTGGGGCAATTTTGCTGCCACTGGAATGGGTGCATTGCACAAAGTGGATGGAAAAATTAAGAACATCAGAATTCTTCGACATCGACTAAAACCATCAGCTAGATGGATGCTTAAAACAAGTCCTGACCTGAGCCCTATCAGAAATATGTGCACTGTGCTTAAAAGTTTGGTCAGTGCCAGGAAACACAATTGAATTCAAATTGAATACAATTGAAGTCTAAACAAAAAATTCTACCAAGACTGGTCAACCATTATTTTGCCAGAAGCTTGTTGATGGCTACCAAAGTGTCTGGTCAAGGTGAAGCCAAATATTAGTGCTGAATGTATATTTTTTACACTGTGTCTAATTTTGACCGTGTTGATTTCAGAAAACCCCAAATTAATGGATCATAACTGAATGGAATCTGAATCAAATTCTTTTCTTTTGATGGTGCACGTTCTACAATCATTCTGCCCCAGAAAAATAAACCATTGAAAGCCCGCTATTGCCAATGCCATGCCCATGTATGTAAACACAACTGCCCCATCCACTTTGGTAGGAACTTTTTACATTTACGTCATTTGGCAGACGACTTACATATATCTCATTTATACAACTGAGCAGCTGAGGGTTAAGGGCCTTGCTCAAGGGCCCATCAGCGATAGCTTGGCAGTGCTGGGATTTGAACTCACGATCTTCCGATCACTAGTCCAACGTCTTAACCACTGACCTACCACTGCCCTAGGAACACCTGTACCCGTGTTCATTTAATCAATTGGCAGAAGCACAATGCATACAAACATGAAGATACAGTTCAAAACCTTTATGTAATATTCACATCAAACATTAGAATGGGGGGAAAGTGTGTTTAAAAAAAAAAAAAGTTTCTGACTTTAACCATGGCATGAGCATGATGGAGTCATGGCAGTCAACTATCCAACCTTTTCAGCCACAATTGGACATTGTGATTTACATCATGCTGTGGCAATAGGGTAGTCACTCACTGAATACAACTTTACACTGATAAATTGTGTGATTTTCTTGTGTTAGGGAGTGCTTCCTTTTACTTTTTTTTTTGAGTTAAAAAAAGCAGAGACTTTTAGGGGGTCTAGAATATGTGAGGCCTTGCTGCCTGAGAAGGTTGGGCAACAGTACAACTGAAGTTTGTGTCCCTGTGGTATCATTATCAGGAGCCACTGATTTGACGTAGTCGCTGTTCAGTTGGCGGTTTTGGCCTTTATGCGTCTTACCAGCAGTCTTTGCCAATCATCGCTGGGCCCTGTGGGCCTCACTTAGGGCTCAACCCATGGGGTGAATCAGGGGTAACTGGATATTTGTTAGGACTCTGTGTGATTGCGTTCTATTGCCTATGTCTCAGATGAGGCCTGTAAAATAACTGGTTTTAGGGCTTGTGCCACAGTGTCTTAATATATTCAGGCCATTTTAAATGTGATTTTTTTCCAGAGCCTGCCAACTGCGTCTGCGTGACTGCAGAGGCTGATCTTGACTCCTACCTTTGAATAACATGGCTCATTGCTATTTCCCATGTGACCTAGATAACCAGGCCCCAGTGCTGCCTTCAATTACTGCTTGTTGGTCTATTTTAGTAAAATCATTACAATACTGTATATAATGAACATAGAGTTTAAGTCTCAGAACCCCATACACTTGACTGATAATTTTTTGGCAACACTTCTTTTGACCGTCTAAGATTTATGAATAACTGACCTATTAACTGTAAAAGGGCATTGCAGATGAAATTCAAAATAACATTTCAAATAAATAGCCTCTGATATTTTTGAATGAATCAACAGTTCTTTATTATAACTTATATTATTATATTATTTTAACTAAAGGATTTGGATATCAGTTTGTTCATTTTTTGCATGTGTGATTTTCTAATTAACTACATTTGTTATAGCATAAAAACAGCTTTGAGATCTGCACGATTTCATTCTATACTGCTTGCAGTCAGTTGGTCTCATTTATCTTATTTAGTAAGGTTATGTGTAAATGTTTGTTCATACCGAACTGAACTAAAAATGTCCGCCAGATTTACAAAAGTTTTGGAAATGCTGATTTTCTTCGTACTTGCATGTATATGTTGATGAATGCTAATCACCACAAGTGTAGGCACAGCACAGCTGATTTGCTTGTAGTAACGCCCACAAAACTCCATAAATGAGAATGAAACAATTGATTAAGGTAAAGCATGAAAAACTGAAGTGGAAATTATTTTATTTTGCCAATAAAAACATGTAAGAATATATATAATAGTTTTAATAAAAAGTGGGCACTAAATCCTCCTTCAGGCGAGGCATTTGCTTATTGCTTATAGCTGTGCTGTGACCGACCACCATGTCTTCTGTTTATATGGTACCATTTCATTCTTCTTCATAATTGATTAGTTTTATTTATCTTACCTTTGGCTTTGTGTTGACTCACTTTTTTTATTTCTTATAGTCTTTAAGTAATGCCAGTAATACAAAATGACTTGTTGACACTTTTTTTTTTTTTTTAAATGACTACAAAATTTTCATTTAGTCCCTGACCTAGTGAATGGCTGAATGAGGATGTGTTTTAATAGCAATGCCAAAGCACTTCTGTAAGTTTTCTCTTTAAGGGTGTCCGTTTAATGCTTTAAACATAACAGGATTTCCATGAATAGCAAATTTCTTGTGTAAATGCTTGTACTAATGTTCACATAAATCTGTTCCTATCTGGCTTGATAAATGAGGCACTTTGTTATTAAAGTTTGTAGTTGCAGGTTACCAGGTTCATCAGATCAAATGGATGACCATGTTGATGCATTTATACTGCAGTTTGCACATTCTAAACACTTAGACTTGGTTTGCTAGACTGATAGTGTTGTTTGGATTCTTCCAGTGTCCACGAGAATGACCGTCTTTCATCAGTGGCAGCTGAATTGCACTTCAGATCCCTTAGTCGCCACTCGAGCCCCACAGAAGACAAAGAAGGTATGATCTCCATGTCCAAGAGAAATCCTGTTGTATTCAGGATTTTTAATTACCTAGGGCTACTCCATTGCTCCGGCTTTCCATTTTAAATTTTGTTCCATTCCAAATTAAGTTCCATGAAACTTAAAGGAAAAACTAGGCTGAGGGGGAAAATCCGCTAACTCGATCCATTGGCTTGGTGGTATGTGGAGAAGTAAGCAGGGAAAAACTTTCTTTGAGAAGATTCAATGCTAGAAACATTATGCTATAATGTGTAATATAAGTAAACATTTGCAAAGAAATAGATCTGTAATTGTTCGCCGTACCATAGTTATTTAGGTGAAAAAGACCCTATTGTTTTTGGCATGATAATGATTAATAATAAGAAGAAAAAGAATATAAACCCTTTTGGCATTTTTGAGGTGGTTAGCATGCTAGAAAACTCTCCAAACTTGGTTCAGAGGTACATGGTATCATGTTGGGGCAAGAGGTGTGGCCCAGGAACTTTATAGCACCTCTTGTGACATTTTTCACTGGAAATGGAATTGGGGCTTAAAAACTAATCTTTTAAATACGCCACCTGGATGGTTCATCAGATTCATACCACATTTGGACAGCATGATGGCATGAATTTTTTGACTTGTCAGAGAGTGTTGCAGGCATCCTATCTTATATGAGAACACAAAATACTTCAACAGTTCGTTTAGTAATTCTTTCTAATCTGAAAACCAAGTTGGGGTTGGGTAGGCCTATATGCAGAACATCTGACATTGAAATATGTACTTGTATTATTCAACTCGCATATTTGTTCCATTACAGCTTTGTGCTGACCGTACACTAGGAAACTTTGAAAAGTCTCTTAAAAGACTAAAGTCTGACAGTCACAGACTATTATTTTGCAAAGACTAGGGATCTTTCAGAGTAACTCATTTCAAAACTGCAACTAGATTCCTTTTAAGATTATTTCCCATCATCCACCTGTACATGCTTTGCTGCTTTCTGTCTGACAACCAACAGGTGAGCTCTCACCAGCATCAGACATCCCATGAATGACTGACACTTGTTAAACTCACCTCAACAAGTCATTTACAGTCATTTACCCCACCATGGCCAATAGAAAAACCACTTTAGCAAACAGTGCAGTGAGCAGCACTGTCATTACTTTTGACCCTTGTTAATAATTAATCAGTATATTAATAATTAGCCATTTTGACTAATTACACACACACACACACACTGTGTCGCTCTTTCTCTCTCTCGTTCATGTGCTTGCTTGCTCTCAAAAAATATTTCCAGGATATTGTACATAACTTGCAGGAGTCAGGAAGCCACTATCAATACGCGGGAGACTCCTGGAACTTGTCTGGTGTTGCTCTGGAGATGCAATCAATTAACATGTCATTCCACACAAACAGCAAGTGAGGCATAATTTCACTGTACATTGTCTGATGTGGCTCAACATTCACACATATGTACAGTGATGACATGCAAAGATGCCAGTAATGATTAGCAATGTGATCAAATAATAACTCATGGTGCAGTACAAAAAGGAGGGATTGTGTAATATAATGGGGCTCAAAGTTCACATGTATTTTCCATAATCTCAATCTGAGAACACCCACGTGCACATAATGACACAATGTCATAGTGCAACCAACTGGCAATAGAACATGAGGCTTAAACAAATGTGGGTAGTACCAGAGCTGCTGATGCAGTGCTTTAGGCAACCACCCAAAACCTACACTTACACTACCAGTCAAAAGTTTGTACACACCTTCTCTTTCATAGGTTTTTCTTTTTTTTTTTTTTTTTTTTTTTTTTTTTTTTTTTTTTTAAATTTTAAAACAA
>JAQQZX010000013.1:4303967-4318337 GCA_030068355.1 Notoglanidium maculatum
CACACACACACACACACACACACACACACACACACACACACACACACACACACACACACACACACACACACACACACACACACATATATAGCGTATCTATATCTATAAGTGTTGTAATTCCTGCCATATTTGCTCAATTTGAATGTAAATACCATAAAATTAAAGGCAAAAGCTTACACTTTGAGTGAATATTCATTATTTAATTTCAAAACCAATATACACTGGTAGACAGCTAAAATAACAAACTGTCTTTGTCCAATATTATGGACCTGACTGTAGCACCTTCTATTGTTAACAGGGAGTGATCGTAACAGGATGTAACACATAGTTTATTGATTTTAGCTGACATTTCCCACTGGTTGTCTTTATAGATATCACACTATGATGACATGCAACCAACTAAAACATTGCTTTCTGGTACCTCAAACATACAGTCTTGTAAAAACTATTGCACATCAAAAACTTTTATACATGGTTGTGATGTACAATGTTCTTTTCTTTGTCATAAATTACATATTTCCTGTAGTTATTGTTTGTAGATAGTACTTTCAAGTGTCAAGTTGTTTATTTACTTCAGTAATTCTGTCAATACTTACAGTAATTATGACTTAAACCAATTAGATATAACCTAATCTACTTGTGCAAACAACTCAACCACAATACAGAAGATGCTCAAGTAAATTTGTGATAACCACTGATTCATATATGCATTTATAGCATAAGTCAACAGAAAGTGGTATTTGCTATAACCGGATGAATTACACCTAGTGCATAGTCATGAATACCATATATACACAGGTACTTTTTTCTTGTTACCTAATAATGTATCTCCTGTTTCAAGAAATTTCAACAATATCTGTGAATTTAGCCTTTATACCAACTATGCAGTGCCAAACCAAAGTAGACATGGAATACTTGTGCTGATTTAAATGAGTTGTTGTGCTTTTTCATTACTCAATTACTTTGTCTTTCTTGTTTAGAGCCATCATATCCAAAAGTAGATCCCATTGCTGCCACCCGCCGTAGTTGGGAACTCCGTAACTTTATTTGCCAGTCAAAAGGTTAGATTTAAAAATTTTAAAAGCTAGTCTTTACTTTTGAATGAGGAAATTAGTGGTTCAGAAGTATACATACAGTCTGTTTATTTTTTCTGTAGTGTTTGCTCTCACTGACTTAGTTTTCCACACTGGGGGAAAAAATGCAGAAGCAAACAGGCTTTTGAATACATTTTTTCCTCACCGAAATATCTATCTTTAGTAATTGCCTCCTTCTTCCCATTTTCTGCACAGATACAGCTGCATGTCACAACCCAATGAAGACGGTACACAGAGCCATCCATTCCTTTGAGGAGAAGCGCTATGCCGCCCTGAGACAGCGCAATGTTATTGGTCGAGTGTGCAGCACACCCAAATCCTATGACAACATTATGCATGTGGGTCTGCGCAAGGTCACCTTTAAATGGCAGAGAGGCAATAAGATAGGTATGGAAACCCATTTGTCTCTCTAGTATGGATATCATTTTTATTTAGCTATTTCATTATGTCTCTATTATCTGTACACAGGGGAAGGACAATATGGAAAAGTCTACACATGTATTAATGTGGACACAGGTGAACTGATGGCTATGAAGGAGGTAGGGTGATGTACAGTGCCTTGCAGAAGTATTAATAGACGAGTTATTATTATTAGATAAGTCATCGGATTTTTTGAATTACAAATAACACCAATATTTTTGCTAATTAATTAATTTAATGTGCAATTTTAAGGAAAATAATGATCATTATAGTGATGAGCAAGATATGAAAAGGCTATAAAATACTATCCAAGTGTTTGTGTAGCACTGTTGGAGTGCTGGTGGAGCACTACTGGAGCAATTGTGAGGAAATGGAAGCTACATCATACCACCTAGGCACTGCCTAGACAAGGCAGTCCTTCAATATTCAGTGGTAAGACAAGAAAGTCTTACAACAATCACTTTTAAGGACCTACAGAGTCCAGTGGCTTCATAGGAAGGGTGACTAGAAAGAAGCCTTTACTGAAGCAAAATTAAACAATAAAAATTTTAAACAAAAAAAAAATTAAAGCTTATCTGGAATTTTCCAGAAAACACCAGATTAGCCCAGCTACAATGTGGGATAAAGTTTTGTGGTTAAAAGAAACACAAAATTGAGCTTTTTGGCCAAAATTATAAACACTATGCGAGGAACAAACCTAACAATGCCCATTCCTTCGATAAACACCATCCCAAAAGTAAAGTAAAAAAGTATTGGCGTAACAGCATCATGCAATGGGTATACTTCTCCTCAGTGAGGACTGGTCATCTTGTTAAAATTAAGGAATGGATAGATGGTGCAAAATGCAGGGAGATGAGACAACCAGATTCAGTCTGCTAAAAATAATAAAGCTTGGAGGAATTTAACCTTTTATCAGGACAACGAAAAGGTGAAGGTTCTACAATGGCTAAGTCAAAGTCCAGATCTCAGTCTAATCAAGAATCTGTGGTAAATCACTATTTAAAAATTGTAATAGTCATCCAACCACAGTGTGCCAAGCTGTTAGGAATTTACCCCAATAGAATAAAGCTATTGTTTAAGCAAAAGGTGCTTTCTTTCTACTAAGTACTAGTCTGAAGGGGTTGAATTTTTTTTTTTAATGTTTTTGAAAGATTTGCTGACAAATAATGAATTTTGGCTTTACAGCACTCTTGCGTGTGTGCTATTGCTTATTGCTTATGTGATATTGCTTAAGTACAACAGCCAAAACTGCATCATGTGGCTGCCATTTTTTTAACAAATGTCTTAATTTTGTTAAAAGATTCGTTTCCAGCCTAATGACCACAAAACAATAAAAGAGACTGCAGATGAGCTGAAAATCTTTGAAGGAATTAAACATCCAAACCTGGTTCGTTACTTTGGAGTTGAGCTACATCGGGTAAGGCTATTTTAATTTTTAATTGCTCCTCAATTTTCCAGTTACTTCCTAAGCTGTATTCTTTCCTTCACTCATGGTTTCGCTAACTCCCTCCCTCTTACCTATTATCTCTCAGGAAGAGATGTATATCTTTATGGAATATTGTGATGAAGGGACTCTGGAGGAGGTCTCTAGACTGGGACTGCAGGAGCACGTAATCCGATTATACTGCAAGCAGATCACTACTGCTATCAATGTGCTCCATGAACATGGCATTGTGCATCGTGACATTAAAGGTCTGTTGTCCTTGTTGTCTACACTGTCACTGATAGAAACCTGAGAATATGCTTCATTTGTCTAATCTTTGCCATTCTAGGAGCCAACATTTTCCTCACTTCTTCTGGCCTGATAAAGCTGGGAGACTTTGGCTGCTCAGTCAAGCTAAAAAATAACGCTCATACTATGCCAGGAGAGGTGAACAGCACACTGGGTACTGCAGGTGAGGCTGTAGTAGCTCGATTAAAACACCAAAGTCATTGTCTCTTCCTGATATTGCAAAAAAAAAAATCGCTAGCAGTTTGGGTGTTGAGAAAGAAAAAGAATGAAAGTCAGTCAAGTGGTCACAGATGTGACTGCAGTTTTTGGGCTCAAATATATTGCAATTGATGCATCTTTTTTCAATCCCTCAATATTTCTTAATCTCCCCCCCTTAGCATACATGGCTCCTGAGGTCATCACAAGGGCAAAGGGTGAAGGTCATGGACGTGCAGCTGATATATGGAGTCTTGGCTGTGTTCTCATCGAGATGGTCACTGGAAAGGTACCTGCTGCCTTCCTCTGTACTTATTATTATTCTAACTAATAATATAAATCTAACTAATGGTTAGGTCACACCAGATTATTAAAACCATTTCTAAACTAAATCGTTTAAATCAGTAAATGTCGGCGTAACTGTGGTCATGCTGTACTGACATGTTTGTAGTTCAGGGAGTAAAAGGTTTTTTGACCGTTTAACCCTGTATTAACATGGATTGTCATTCTGGCGTTCCCTGGCTCAGATTTAAAGGTGTCCTGCGATCTTTAGATAATTTAGGTCCTTATGACATGACCGAAGCTTGTTTAGGTTAAGCTATCATAAAGAACATGATATACTGTCCTTGATTTATCTTCTGTCGTACCGCTCATGCAGGAGACTTTCAGTATGTCATGTTTTGTCCAAACAAGGTGTTTTTCTACTTATCTGTTCCCTTGAGAATGCTATGACATCTGTGCTTCTGTGTAGAAGTACTCTAGACTTTCTTCATTAAATCAGACTGAGTTTAACAAGACCTTGGGTCTGTTAGATCGTTCTCCGAGTGCGCTTGTCACACAGAGGAAGAGAGAGAGAGACGGTTGCAGAGTCTGAAAGAGTTTGAACCTGAATCAAAGTTCTAACATTGTATTTAACAATAATTACATTTGAGTGCAAAATATTAACGGCGTTTGTAATTTAATTTACTGGTATGCCCAGACAATCCCTTGTATAAATCCCCTTCTGAGCCAGTGAAGCTTTATTTTTAGTCACTAGGTCTTAAATATGCATATTCAAAAGATGAGATCAAAAGATAGAGACAGTAGCTCAGAATTTCAGCTTTCATTTCCTGACATGTAGCTCTAGATGTGTTAAACAACTTGGAACATGCCGCCTTTTGTTTGAATGCACCTTCATTTTAAGTGATCAAATATTGTTACGTGTGTCTGGCAAGTGTTTCTTGTTTCCCGGGTGTGCCCTGTTAGACTGACAGTTTTAAACAGTTAATAGTTCTGAATGTCTACTCTTGGTGTGAGCCTGGGTTTTCATTTGTGAAGACTGCGTTTGTTGTTAAAGGAAAAACCGACATGAAGACTAGAGAGCTGTCTATGGGAGAAAAGCATGCCATTTTGAGGCTAGGAAAGGAGGGAAAATCATGCATTGAGCATAGCTGGAACAACAATTGGTGGTTCTGGGGAAAAAAGAAACGGTACTAAAAAAGAAAGAAACCACTATTGAAAACCAGACACCGAAAAGGTCGCCCAAGGAAAATAACTGCAATTAATGACTGAAAAATTTTGACATCTGTGAAGAAAAACCCAAAAAACATCCGTCAAAAGGGAGAAGTGAAGGTATCACAATCCACTCTTTGAAGAAGACATTGAGGGCGTAAATAGAGATGCCATACCAGAGAGGCAAGATGCAAACTACTCATCAGCAGCAAGAATCAGAAGACCAGTTTGAAATTTGCAAAGACGTACACAAGTGAGCCTCATGATGGTAGCAGAAAAATGCATCCATTCTTATTGGGAGGAACTTCATCATGCAGCAAGACAATGATCCAAAACACACTTCTAACAAAAGAAAGTACTTCATCCAGGGGGAAAATGGGAATGGTTTTGGTCATGCCATTCAAATACATGGACTTTAATATGGAGTTGGTCCCCCCTTTGCAGCTATAACAGCTTCCACTCTTCTTGGAAGGCTTTCCACAAGATTGTGGAGTGTTTCTGTGGGAATTTGTGCCCATTCATTCTGTAGAGTATTTATGAGGTCAGGCATGAGACTGACATGGGTCGAGAAGGCCTGGCTCACAATCTCCATTCAAGTTCATCCCAAAGGGGGATGGGGATCAATGGGGTAGAGGTCAGGGATCTATGTGGGCCAGTCAAGTTCTTCCACACCAAACTCATCCAACCATGTCACGCTGGAATAGATAAGGGCCTTCCACAAATTGTGTCCACAAGGCTGGAAGCATAGTGTTGTCCAGAATGACTTGGTATGCTGAAGCATTAAGTTTGCCCTTCACTGGACGTAAGGGCCCTTGTCCAAACCCTGAAAAATAGCTCCACACCATTATCCCTCCTCCACCAAACTTCACCGTTGGCACAATGCAGTCAGGCAGGAAACGTTCTCCCAGCATCCGCCAAACCCAGACTCGCCCATCTGACTGCCAAACAGACGCGTGATTTGTCACTCCATAGAATGTTTCCACTGCTCCACAGTCCAGTGGGCTGTTTTACACCTCTCCATCCGACGCTTGGTATTGGACTTGATGTGAGCACCTCGGCCGTGGAAACCCACTCCATGAAGCTCCTGCTGCAAAGTTTTTGTGCTTACTTTAATGCCAGTGGAAGTTTGGAACTCAGCTGTGGAATCAGCACCATGTTGGTGACCTTTACACACCATGGACCTTAGTAGTCGTTGACCCCGCTCTGTGACTTTACCTGGTCTTCCACTTCGTGGCTGAGTTGCTGTTGTTCCTAAACGCTGCCACTTGCAAATAATACCACTTACAGTTGACGTGGACTATCCAGCAGGGATGACATTTCACAAACCTTCTTATTGCAAAGGTGGCATCCTATCACAGTTCCATGCTCGAAGTCACGAGTTTTTCAGAACGACCCATTTTGTTTCACAAATGTTTGTAAATGAAGACTGCATGGCTTGGAGGTGCTCGATTTTATACACCTGTGGCAATGGGTCTGATTGAAACATCTGAATTCAATAATTAAAAGGTGTCCCAATACTTTTGTCCATATAGATTATATAAATAAACACATGCACATACACATCTGGTTCTATTTTAAAGTTTACGCAATGAAATTGAACACAAGGTAAATTTCTAATGCTTTAAAAAAATGTGTAAATGTGATGGTTTTGGACAATTTTAAGTGAAAAATCTCTAGTAATAAAAATTCTTGAAATTGTTGGATATTCCGGGTAAAGAAAATATAAGAAGAAAAATTCAGGTTAATAAAAGTCCAAAAATGTAAAGAGTGAAAAATTGAGCTCGAGCAATTCGGAGAAAATATCCAAGAGTCAGAAAGGGCAAACGAGCCAATCACACACATGGTTTAATCAAGCTCAAACTCGCCAGTCTCTCACACTGAGAGGTGTGGAGGGAGGCTCATGGCTCTATTTCTTAGTCATATTTTATGATGTTTCCTGGCGCTAGGGTACCATAGTGGGATTGTCTGTTTGAGTTGCAGTTTCTTGATACAAAATCAAATTAAATGACAGTGTAACTTGTTTAATTAGATAAATTTGTGACTGCTTCAATTTTCCACTGCTTGAATTTTTTTCCACCTGAATTTTTTTTTTTAAATCTGAATTTCTGACTGTGAATTTTCTAACATCATTTTTATAACCTTAATTTTAATACAAATTCAGTTCCAGTTTCTGGTGATGGACTTCATTCCATCCAATTTGACCATAAACATAAACCAAATCAATTTACATAATTATAATCATGATCTTTCAGCTTTATGGAATGTAATCATTGTAAATCTCATTATGTAATTATATTGTAAAACTGACTCCCCTTCTCTTTTTTTGTACTGACTAGTTTGCACTTTCCCCCTCCCCCCCTTCTCCCTGTATAGAGACCATGGCATGAGTACGAGCACAACTTTCAGATCATGTATAAGGTAGGCATGGGACATAAGCCACCCTTTCCAGAGAAACTGAGCACAGAGGGGAAAGACTTCCTGGCCCACTGTCTAGAGAGTGAGCCCAAATGCCGTTCGACTGCCAGTGTGTTACTAGATCACCCATTCGTCAAGGTCTGATTCTCATGCACACACAGTTCCCTTATAATAGTCCTAGAATTACCTTGGCAATATTTGCGCTTGGCAGGAACAGGTGCTTTTGGACCAAACAGTTCTAAGAACTCATTAAGCTTCCCTGAGAACTACATACCTTCAAAGGCTTTTTTTCTGTTTGCATTTGCACTACCAATAGGAATGCTAATGACGTAAACCAATTGTTGATCTAGCAATGCCACTTCTGTGCGACATACAGAAATATGGTTTTTCTTAATGTTAGCGCTTTAAATTATCATTTTTTTAACGCTACTATTAAGTGCAGTTGTTTACACGGCTAACGTTTTACACCGATTTTTAAAAATGGTGGTTACCAGTGCTCCATTGGTTCAAGTGCTTGACCAATCAACATACACTTACATCACTCGTGGTTCTTCCTGTGTTGGGAGAGTACCTACCCTGAAGTTCGAGCTAAAAAAAAGTCCCTCAAAAGTGTGGACACACAAAAAAGGGGTACTTCCTCCAACACTTAAGAACTATGAAAAAGCTGCTCCGGTCCAAAAGCACCTAATGTTCCATGTAGCAGCATTTCTCAAACCGGGGGCTGCATAATAATCCCAGAAGCCATGAAAGAAAGAAATTTTATTTTCGGCAAATTATACAATCATCTTTGGCCAAATTTTTAAACATGCTGCTTGAAAACAGTACCTGGTATTAAACATTATTTAAATTACATTTGTCAACCAATCACAATTCATGGCCAGCTTGTCATCACTTGGCAAGTTAATTCTAATGTTACATACTGACATCTCTTGTCCATACTGGCCAGCAAATGCTGTGAAGGAATGGGTGCACTTACTATATACACAAAAAAGATTTTGAAAGGGCATTGAAAGAACCTAGTAATCCAATAAAGCTTTTGCACACAGTAGTTTTGCCTACTAAATTTAGAGTATTTTATTGTTTCCACTGCCGGATGAGTCACACAAGATCTAAGTAATTTGGTTACCTCTTTTTTGCCCAGAAATCAGTGAAACCCATATAGGTGAGGTTAGAAATGGCGCATACCATTATTTGGACAAACAGGCATCAATAAATAATTTTCCTTAAACATCTGTCTGTCTAGAATTGATTTTCTATAGTAGTGGTAATTATCAGCAAATTGTCTTTCATTTTTCAAATGTCCTTTTTATGGGAACTTTAGAAGGCAATATATTATTATTTTACAAATAAACAAGTTTTCTAGTATGGGTTCACTGATATTAAGCTCTTAGAATTCTTAGCCCTGATTTCCTAAATTGTATAACTTGGGCCAAATTCCAAGTGGCTTTCAAGTGGCCACGTACGGCCAGACATAATGGTGCTGAACGCCTTGCACTTAGACCTCGAAATGAAGTCACTTAAAATGTGACTTCTTGAATTAGTGTTGTGTGTTATGGTTGTTTAACAAAATTTTAATACAAACTTTCGCTCATCACTTATATACAACAAATATTTGGCTTTGTTTTGGTTTCGTGCTCAATGTCACCCTGTCAGAAAGAAATGTGACAAATTTGCACAAAGAAAACCAATTTGTGATTTTTGAGTATTTTGCTGTTGATGGGCTCACAACCAGGTACTCAGTCAGCATACAGATGGTCCTCAGTTTGCATTAGTACCTATTATGCTATGAAACACTCTCCAGTAGAAAAAGCATTTTAAGCCATTTTTGGCTGTAAACTATTTTTGTAAAATAATATACTAATATATAAAAAATATATATTTTGAATCTCCGTAATTTAAGCATATTCTTTATTCTTCTGCTACTTTTTAATTATAGGTCTGCACAGATGAAGAATGATGCAGCGGGGGCCCTGCGCACTCTTTATGTTTACAAATGCTTGCACTACTATGTACGGTATTCTTAAGGAACTGTGGTACTAGGAAGTTAAGGAACAAGTAACAAAGCTAGATATAAATCTCAATAGCTTAGTGATTGGTGGTGGTACTCTTTTCAGTGTATGAGAGTTTTACATTGTTCAGTTACAGGTTTAAAGGGCCAGTTGCGTGCATTAATTCCAATGGTCGTAGGTAGCTGTGGCACATTGTACATAATGTAAGAATAAGGTTAAGGTTTATTTTTTGTATAAAGCATATTGTAAAGCCACTTGTGTCTCAATGGAGACAGCAGATTTTGATTAGTAAACAACAACAACGTCTTTTGGGAAAAAAGATTAGAAGGCACTTTTCATGTTCCCACTCAAAGCACAAATAATAAATGCGATCATCAGAGTGGGAGAGCTGGAGGAAATTGCTGCTTAAGGATTTATTTGTCTCATGCAAAATAGAAGCTTAAAAATTAGTCAAGGGAAAAGTTGTTTTTTTTTAATTGTTGTTTTTAAATATTGTATTTTGTGTTTAATTCTCCAAGGACAATTTTTTTAACTTTACTTCAGTCCTTAAGTTGTGCTTTATTGGTCGACCTTTTCCAATGGCCAGTTGTATGCCTTTAATATTTGAGTGCAGGAATGTGAAAATGTTTCACTTCCTCTCTAAAGCATCAACACACTTCACAACTGCCTTACCGTAATATCTGGTGAGAAAATGTTTAACTTTTAACCTGATGTTTTCAATTTGAACAGCTTCATATACCAACAAAATTACTCAAGCAGATAGTCATATGCTAATTGTAAGCCTAAACCCTAGTAGCCAATACATGCTAAAAACCCATGCATCAATATTTCTGGTCCTCTGTTATTCCTACAGTGTTTTGCAATGTAAAAAGCAATGAATTAATAAACAGGTCAGTTTTTTTAATTAATGGCCAACTGCATCTTTTTTAAAAAATGCATTTTCAGGAAAAAAAAAAAAAAGAGGAAAGTCTCAGTTACAAAACTGCTTGGCAGCATTACTGCACACTTTAATTTCTGCTTCTCTTTTCAAATTGTGATGCATCATTTTCAGGATTTGCACTCTCGACATAAATAGCTGCCAGTATCTTGGTCCATTCTTGTTTTGTTGAAAACTGCTCTTGATCTCTGGAGTACCTGCTGCTGATGTTATCGAGGTTTTGCTGTCCTTGTTGGTGACTTTGCTCCCTTAGGCGTTGTTATTAAGCTGACCCTGTTTGTTTCCATAGCTTGAGCCCTTGTTAATCTCTGTTTGACCTATCATCCAGCGAACACCAAGTGAGGCTGAAAAAGAAGGGTGAGATTGATGGAAATTACCCTCTTGCCTTGCTGTACATAGTTTGGTTTTTCCCCAGTACGTCACAAAATATATGTATTCATAAGTATCTTTATATATAATTAAGATGGACTTAACTGAATAATTTTGGATTGGATAAACCTTCTGAATGAAACAGTGGGGATTTTTAAATTCAATGTAAATTTGAGCTGCTTAAACAATTATTAATGTAGCCTTACCATGTTTTATTCCAATTAAAAAAAAAAAAATCCAAATTCAGTTACTTAGATTTTTATATTATTCTCACTTTTTAATACCACATTCAACATATCTATTTTAACTTTAGTACCTGCAAAGCACAGGACAACTGTAGTGAAAATGGTGAAAGCCGACCCGGAGTGGACCAACTGCACCAGTAATAGACATAGAGGAAAGAGTAGAAGACCGATCCAAAGCAGCCAGTTGAGCAAGGCCCAGGGGCGGCAAGGGGGGCTCCGTGTGGGGCCAGGGAAACAACCAGTCAGATTATATTTTTCCTGCAACTCGTCCTTTGGGGAAAAAAGACAAAAACACTTGTTCAAATGAGATCAACTGAATGTTGAAGTATTGGAGCAAATCAAAAGGGAAGCAGAAATGGGGTGACCATTTGAGAGTAGCAACAGACGGACTAATGTCAGTAACGCTTTCTACAGCATGCTCCTAAATGTAATTGAACACTACAGGCCACTGCGTCTGCAGACATCACAGTGCAAAGAAATAGATGGTGTGGAACTCATTATGTATTTCAAAATTAGAGTTCCCCAGTGCCGTCCCCGCTCAGGAATGCTGGGTCTCTCTCACCTTTTCCTGGTAAAGCTTGTGGAGCCAGCTGGCACATTCAGCCTCGTTCTCTGGGATTGAATCCAGTGGAATACGCCTAAATCAAAGGCAAAAAAATTCAAAGTGCCTTCTCTTAATCCAAACACCACAGCAGACAGCAGGTTGATACTGAATGTGCTGCATACTGTAGCCTTAAAAGGAATTTAACAAACCAAGATAAACTACAATCGTAGAATTAGGTTTAGGAAGGTCACATGACAGTGTCTTATGTGTTGATCACACTGCATTTTGGCAGGGTAAATCAGACATCTAGTCAGATAGCCAGCCAGCCAGCTAGAAATTGACTGTTTGGGTCATAGGGGGAAGATACTGTCTTAGAAACTGCCATGAAAATAACACAGTGAACTGTAAAAGAAAAAGTGTGAGAATTCATGCAGAAGAAAGGTTTTCGGGACACAAATTCTGCCTTTCAGTGAACATCATACGCAATTTCATAAACGCTGTAACGACTGAACTAAATCCACCTGCCGACCGAATGCATTTTGATTGATGTAGTTTGCACCAGTCTAATCAGCATGTGGCATAAGTGTTCTATTTAATGCATTTCTTTGCACACATGAGACAGTGTTAAGTGAAATATTTTAATATTTGTTTATCTAATATAATATTCTGTGACGAAACTATATGTTCTATTTAAAATATTTCAAAGTTATCATGTCAGCACGGTCATCTCACAGCAAGAAGGTTCTGGGTTCAAACCTGGCGGCTGCCTGGGACCTTTCTGTGTCAAGTTTGCATGTTGTCACTGTGCCTGCATGGGTTCCTCCGTGCGCTCCACGTTTCTCCACGTTCACAGCCCAAGGACCGAGAGATTGTCAACTGGCTACACTAAATTGCACATAGATGTGAACGTGAGTGTGTCATCTGCGTGTTCGCGCCGCGACTGATTGGGAACCTGCCCAGCGTGTACCCCGCCTCACGCCAAAGTTAGCTGGGATCAGCTCCACCCTGCCCATAACCCGGAAGGATGAGCAGTATAGGATGATGGACGGATAAATTTATGCTAACAATCAGCTAAGGCAAAAAGTGTTCCCTCTCTAATAGCCTCTAATTCTAATTTTCAATTCATGTACAGGTTCTGATTTATTATCAGTAAAAGATCAAGGGTATTTGTACATGAGTACATTACTTCACTTCAATTTATCCATAAACATAAATGCTTATTTAACTGTCCGTAACACAGTAGGGCAAACGTTCTTAACATTTCGCCAGAGAGCAGTGATGGTACTGTAACATGTGAACAAAGAACTGATCCTACCAAAAGGCAGAAAGATCCCACCTCAATGAAATCTGTCTTTCTTACCTCACGCACAAATCAGCATGGTACCTTTTTCCATTTAGTACTCCTAATAAGGTTGGTATTTGGTTGTTTCTGAAATTAAGTGTAGAATCGTACACAGCGGTAACTATAGAGGAGACACAAATTGAATCAGGAAAACTTGTCCATAACCTCCCCTTTTTAGTGTAATGGACACATACATAGCACATACGTTTTAAAACAATAATTAAGGATTATCCGAGTTTGATTATTTAAGGCAATTTGGTGCAAGTTTCTCACCTGTTCCCCGTAGGTGTTGGACAGTAACACAAAAACCCTTGGTGCGAGGCAAGAGATGGTACTTGAGCTTGGGAAGTCCTTTCTTCTCTGCCACTTCCATACTAATCTTGTGTTTCTCCTGAGTGAAACGTGTGCCCTCACAGTAGAGAAGGAACTAAGCAAACAATCAAAGCCTCAGGTAGAACATATAATGTTGGTCAATGTGAATATATCACATGTCTTTTACTCACATTATAAAAATGGTTAATTTTCAACGTGAAATTAACTCATTTTAAACTCAAATTGGTCCAATTCTGCTACAGTAATGAAAAATACAATGGCAGCTGATGTGTTTTCATGCATAACCTGTTGGAAAACTGCTGTACATGCAGCTGTGGTTCTCAAACCTGAACTCCTCAAGGCTTTTTGGTCATTTTTCCCTATAGGTTTACTTTGTTTTTCTGAATGTACTGTGCAAAACCTGGAATTTTATGCTTCAGCATTTACACAAACATAAAACAAACACGTAACACTTCAAGATAAATGCATAATGAACAAAAACAAATTCGTCTATAAACAGAGCCATAATCTGCAGTTCTTGTATAATCTAGGTATTTCAACTTGTATTGCCCCAGTCACAAGCTCCATTCATTGTATTTTCTTGGACATTAGATAAATGTCTAGAAAATTGTTTATAAACTGCAGAAATATTGCCTTGAAAACTGCACCTCGCGCCTGGAGGCACCGTATTTTGCTCCACGTACTTGTACACAAGTGATTAACATTTTTTAAGCATCTAAAAAATTAATTTGGAACATTTCATGAGTCATGGCTAAACTTGTGTGTAAAGTGCATTCAACTTTCTTGGCTTGGATTAAATGAGTATTATTAATTACAATCTGTAGAAGCATAGCTCAAAGTGATTATTAGAAAAGCTTTACCCAAAAGTTCTCTGGATAATCTTTAAGGCGTTGAAGGCTCTGCACCACTGTGTTTTGATCTTCTTCCCATTTCCTCTTACAGAAGACCATCTCGAGAAAGTACCACATCCAGCCAATTACAGGCACATATGCAAGTTCTTTCTTTGCCAGCACCTTTGAGCTCTGTATATGGAAAAGTTTTACCCATTAGTACTTAAATAACTACTATTGTTCATCATTTTATAAACAGGAGCCACACCATACACACACAAATAGTATAAATATAGTATATATATACACAAACACACACATATATACATATATACATACACACACTACCGGTCAAAAGTTTGGACACACCTTCTAATTCAATTATTTCTTTATTTTTATGACTTTAAAAGAGAC
>JAQQZX010000013.1:4342881-4357066 GCA_030068355.1 Notoglanidium maculatum
ATGTCAACAACCGCTCAACTAAGTAAAGAGAAACAACAGTCCATCATTATCCAGTCTCTTTTAAAGTCATAAAAATACAGAAATAATTTAATTAGAAGGTGTGTCCAAACTTTTGACTGGTAGTGTATATATATATATATATCTATATGAATGTATGAGCAAGCCTGTGGTGACGGTGACCCTAAGATGACAAAAGGAAGAAACCTTGAGAGGAACCAGACTCAAAAGGGAACCCATCCTCATTTGGGTGACACTGGACAGTGCAATTACAACTAAACTTCAACTTCATATGCATACATAGGGAGGTTTAGGGACAATGTTACCTTAACAATGAGGAGTCCAGTAAGTGTGTTCTGCTTTGTAAACCCTACCGATGTATTTAATGAGTTTTAAATGATCTCCTATGTCATCAAAACTGATTTAGTCATCCAAGTTTGTTTTTTAAACAAACAGCAAAAAGAAGAGTCAGGCAACTCATATGTGCCTGACATTCAAGCATAAGGAGGGTCTGGTTGCTGAAAATAACATAAAATACATGTTATCTGTGGGTTAAATACAGATTGCCTTTACTTATCTTCTAATGTTACCAAAGGCCACCGTGAGGAAGTAATTGCTCAAAATATAGAGGCGTTTTTTTTAACCAATTCCCCCCCACCCCTTTGTTTCCTGTTTTAATGATGGATGATGTGTTAATTTCATGTTATTTTCGACATCCAAAGCATTACACCTTACACCTAAATAATAATCACACTTGGGTGATCAGTATAATGATACAGGAAAAATTAAAAAAATCCTTAAAGACACAATTAAATAGCTGAACAAGCAGACTGCATTCATGCACTCTGAATTACTCTGGTGTAGTGGTCACTAAAACTCACTTACATAACTTACAACTATTAGATAATGCATAAATAAATGCTGATTTTATAATAGGAATGAATTCATCTGGATGAAATTGGCATTGAATTGTTTACATGAATTTATTATTATGTATAGGCTGCATGTAAATGTAGCAACTGGTAAAACCCTGCTTTGTTTTTCTGACACCTGGGTTTGATGCCTGCTTTAAGTAACATTGCAAAATACAAGGATTTACCCTTAGAATCCAGGTTTTGTGGCAGAAAAAAAGGAAATTGCTTGTATGTCTAATCCTCAGGACTAATACTGAGGACATGCATTAAAGTTGGGACGTTATCCATAGACAAAGTGGTTAAATTCAAATAACTGTTCCTTAGGCACTGTAAACCCCCACCAAATTTGGTATGCTACCTATCTGTGCAAATCTGAGAGTGGATTTTGTCAGTTGACTAGGGTATTTCAAAAACATGGCTGCCATCAACCATGGTCCATCAGTCAGCTTGCAGCAAACACTTCACAGTATTAACAATCACTGATTGCTGAATTTTTATTATTGGCATACCTTGACATGTTCGCAAAGCTCATGAAGACGGGCTTCCACATCCAGTTTTTCTAAAAAGGTCAAAAAGATAGCAAAGTCAATATGGATTTCCCAGAAAAATCTCAAATTGGTCTCTCTGACGAACCAAAGATTGAGAGCTACAACAGAGAACTAGCACAGGAGTACATAGGATACTTAAGAGCAGCATTCCTGCAAAGAAGTGAATGGTTTGTGGTTAGTCTTGGTTCTGAATGATTGCTAACAGTAGGACAGAGTCCGCAGCTCTCAGCCTACACATGGGAAAGATTAACTGGCCATACAAAGAAAAAACAAACACAAAAAAAGAAAAGCATGTTGAGGTTGATGGTCAACTGACATACCTATGTGGATGTGCCCTTGGCCCCTGGGAAAAGGTCTTCTTAGAACTCGCTCATAAAGGACTTGCATGCTGGGCTTGGCTAGTGGTGGGATTGCACATATAGGCAGGTTTAAAATGGTACCTCTCCCTTATACTCGAAGAGCTGAGTTCTATATTGTATATACTTCTAGGACCCAGTTAGAAGACACCTACAGTTGAAGTGAGAAGCTTACATACACCTTAGTCACATTTAAACTCAGTTTTTCACAATTCCTGACATTTAATCCTAGAAAATGTTCCCTGTCTCAGGTCAGTTAGGATCACTACTTACTACATTTTAGTGAACTTGTCAATTATTATAACGACACATACTCCTGTCTTGATCAGCTGGGTCCTATTAAAACCAAACTTGTTTAATTCACACACTCGGCTTCCCTGGTACACACCTGAACTCCACTAAATAAAATCCCTTAAGCGCCGACAGGAAAGATTCTGCAAGAAAAGTGGTCTAACAGCACATCTTCAAGCTTACTTAAGCAACTTCAAACAGTACAAAGACGCTCTCAATACAGTAGCCCACTTACTACTCAGACCTCATACAATCAGGTTCCACTAACACCAAGGTTCTCTTTTCAACAATAAACAAACTTCTCAAAGTGAAGTTTGAGTTGTCGAGTGACACACTTGACGAGTGACAACACCGTCAAGTCCTTCACAGTTAACAAATACAATTCATTACTTTCATTTTTTTAAACAAATATTGATACCATCTACAGAAATCTTACCACCTCCCGTGCCCTTCTTACCTCTCCACCTGTTTCCCCCAGCTTACCACTCATCCCCTGTCTCAGTTCGCCTCTGTATCCCAAACTGAACTATCCAACTTTTTGGTAGGAATGAAAGGCTCCACTTGTGGCATCTAGCTCTCTCCTCATTCATCACACAAATCATAAACTCTTCTCTCAGCTCTGGTTCAGTCCCACAAACACTAAAACTAGTTGCTGTCACCCCAATCCTTAAAAAACTCAGACTCAACCCTTATATCATGAGGAATTTCCAGCTCGTCCCCAATCTCTCCTTTCTGTCAAAAATACTGGAACTCAAAGCTCATCTTATCTCCATTAACATGTTTGAACCATTTCAATCTGGTTTCTGCTCACACTGTAGCTCAGAATCGGCCATTTTCAAAGGTACCAATGACCTTCTCGTCTCCTCAGACTCTGGCCACCTACGTATTCTCATCCTCCTCAACCTCACTGTAGCTTTTGACACAATCAACTATACCAATCTTCTCTCTTGCCTCGAATCATCTTTGCACATCACTGGCATCATGGCTAAGGTTGTATCTCACAAATAGACTACAGGTCATCAACATTAATAACTGCACTTCCTCCATTGCTTCTCTGTCCCAAGATGTCCACAGGGTTCAGTGCTTGGTCCTCTTCATTATCCTCCACATCAGTCCCCCACTACTTGGCTGCAGACCAGTACTGGGCTGTGGATTATTTGCTACAGGGCCGCACAGAATGAAATAAAAAACGTATTTTATTTTATTTCCTTTTTATTCACCATCAGAGTCTGCAGGGTGTTTTATATTGAAAAATTACCATATCATCTCCCTATCACTTCCATCTGTGTCTCTTTCCCACACTTGTCTCTGTACCAGTTTTGATGCCCGATAAATTAAGTTCACAAGCTACCCCTAACTTAAAAGAGTAAAAAACAAATATCTGTGGAGAGCTTCTTTGAAAAAGGGGAAAGACCCAATAATGAGACAGCAGAAGACCCTAAGACTACGAACAAACAGAAAGCTGCATTTAAAAGAAAATACCACGTGTACTACTTAAATAATGGGTTTATCGCAGCAGGTGATTCACATGCTCCAAGCTCATTCTGTATAATATGTGGGGACCAGCTATCCAATGAGGTCATGAAGCCTTCAAAACTGCTACGACACACAGAGACCAAGCATGTGCGAACGGGTTGCAAAACCTGCTTACTTGTGTGACAGTCAACCCGCTCAACAAACTCAATCTGTCATTTCAAGGGAGAATGACAACTATCTTCAGGCAGTAGGAGGATAAAGTAGCTGCACTCAAAGCCAAACTGGAACTTTGGGGATGGCAAGTGGACACAGGGATATTTGACACGTTTCAAACATTAGCAGTGTTTTTTGAAGAGCCGGAGCCTGGGCCTTCATTGTCCCACCTGGTGCATGATCACCTATCTTTGATTTTAAAAGAGTTTGAGCGTTGCTTCCCAACCACAAAAGACCCACAAACTGGGTAGGAAAGGATCCACAACCTATTTGTGAACATGCCAGGTGTCAATGCAGAATATCCTGAGATTGCACTGAAAACCCTGCTTCCATTTCCAACATCCTATCTTTGTGATGCGGGGTGACAGCAACCAAAACCAAATTGCAGAGTAGACTGGACATAATGAACACTCTTCAGGTGTCACTGTCTCCCATCTCTCCTAGATGGGACTGTCCTGTTGCATGGAAGCAAGCCTTGGACTCCCACTGACTCTGTGTTATGGTAAGTTGTATTTATTATGCTTTATGTGCGCGCAATGGCCGGCCCATGGAAAATTGTCTTACATGTAACCCGTCCATGGTGGGAAAAAGGTTTGAGACTACTGCTCTGCATGCTTCCTCCTGGCAATATCATACATTGTCATTGTCTTCCACTGCTATGCTGACGATGTTCAGCTCTACATCTCCTACATCTCCATCTCCTCCTATCTACTCTGTTAAATAGCATCACTGACATTAAATCAAGCATGCAAGCCAACTTCCTCAAACTAAATTGTGATAGATCAGACATGATCGTTATTGGTCCCAAATCTCCATATATCCACAACCTGAGTTATTTGACAGCAACATCACTACATTTTACTATACATATATTTGACAGCAACAAAACATAGCACATCTCCATCCATCACTCTCCTTTTCTGCTGACGAAACTTTGAGCCACACCTTCATTACATCCAGAAGTGATTACTGCAACAGGTACATCATCTAAGTCATAAATAAAATCCAGTATATCCAGAACTCTGATGCATGCCTGCTCACTCACTTCCACCCCCATAATCACATGACTCCTGCACTCCAGAAGCTTCACTGGCTTCCCGGCCCACAACGGATTAAAATTAACATTAAAATTCTCCTTTTCACATTCAAAGCCCTTCATAACCTGGCCCCCTCCTATCTCACCAACCTATTCCATCACCACATTTCTTCTCTCAGCCTCCGGATCTCTGATGCCAAACTCCCACCTGCACAATTCAGGACCGAGCTCCAGACCTATAGGGTGACAGAGCTTTCTCTATAGTTGCCCCCTTCTTCTGGAACTTCCTCCCCAAATACATCTGAGACTGCACTGAACTATCCATGTTCAAACCCTTCTCAAAACTTACCTCTTCAGAACTGCTTTTAATGTATGGTTAATATTGTGTTATATGCTTTTTATTGTGTTGTCTTTTTGATTATCTTATGTATGTAAAGTGTCTTTGAGTACACTGAAATGGGCTCGAAAAAAAATAAAGGCATTATTATTATTTTAAGAATGTGAAATGTCAAAATAATAGTAGAGAAAAAAAAATCATTGCAGCTTATATTTCTTTCATCACATTCCCAGTGGATCAGAAGATTACATAAACGTTGCATCATTGCTTTTAAATTGTTTAACTTGGGTCAAACGTGGGAAGAATTTCACAAGCTTTTCACAATATATTGCTGGAAATTTGGGCTATTCCTCCAGACAGAACTGGTGTAACCGAGTCAGGGTCTTAAGCCTCCTTGCTTGCACATGCTTTTTCATATCTGCCTTCAAATTTTCGGATTGAGCTTTTGTGCTCATTTGCGACCAAGCTTTAACTGCTTGGCTGATGTCTTGAGATGCTGCTTAAACATATTATAAATTTCCTTCCTTAACATAATTTCCCTTCCTCATGATGCCATCTAGTTGTGAAGTGCACCAGTCCCTCAGAAAGCTGCCACATCATGCGTTACCACTGGGATGGTGTACTTCTTATGGCCAAACAGTTAAATTTTTGTTTCTTCAGACCAGAGGACGTTTCTCCAAAAAGTAAGATCATTGGCCCCATGTGCACTTCCAAACTGTAGACTGGCTTTTTTTATGGTGGTTTTGGAGCAGTGGCTTCTTCCTTGCTGAGCAGACTTTGTTCTCAATATTGGACTATGGATATAGATACTGGTCTACTTGTTTTCTCCAGCATCTTCACAAGGTCTTTCTACTGTTCTGAGATTGTTTTGCATTTTTCGCATTAAAGTATGTTCACCGCTAGGAGACAGAATGTGTCTCCTTCCTAAGCAGTATGAAATCTTTGTGATCCCAGGCTGTTTATACTTGTGTACTATTTTTTGTACAGATGAAAATGGTATGTTCAGGCATTTGGAAATTTTTTGGGTGTCAAGCAAAGAAGTCCTGAAATTTGAAAGTAACACTTAAAATATGTCCACAGACAGACATACAATTGATTCCCATTGGCCAATTAGCCAGAAGTTGTTTAAAGGCAGTTAACTTGGTGTATTTAAACTTCTGACCCACTGAAATTGTGATATAGTCAATTTAAAATAAAATAATCTGTCTTGTTGGAAAAATTACTTGTCATACACAAAGTATATATCCTAAACAACTTGCCAGAACTATATTTTGCTAATATGAAATCTGTGGCGGGGTTAAAAAAAAATGAGTTAATGACTTAAACCTAAGTGTATGTAAACTTCTGGTTTCAACTGTAAGGCAGCAGAGAGAGGATGTTTATTGTCTTTTACGTAAGTTTAGTATATGGTGGTGTTCTAGGGTAAAAGTCTTCAAAGAAGCTCTTAGAAGCAGGACAAACTGAAATACACTACTATGATTGAATATTAAGTGAATTAGAAAATTAATATTTAATTAGGCATTGACATATTAAGGGTTACAAAAATTATACTGGATGTAGGTTGGATTGGTTTAGTGTTAGGAATCATACTGCAGATCTTACTGCAACAGCATGCGACAAACTGTTTTCTAATTCATGATTAGTAATAATACTAATATAACCATGTAAATAGACATGTGTTATGGAAAGAAGCATGAAAATGAGTATGATTAACAATACATGGAACATCAGGACTTCAGCGTTATGTCATTTAAAGGACAGACTGTAGCTAGATTATTATAAATGTAGTACTATATACTACATTTATACATATGTACTACAAATATAATACTTGCTATTAGATTATTTTCTGTTCTATGGATTAACACAAAAACCTAACATTACACTTTTGTGTTTCAGTGCTCCGCATGACGATACCTATTTCTCATTAAACTCCCCAGCATTGACATACCAAGCTCCATGCGGTGAGAGGAAGAGAGGCTCTTGGTAAGAGTCATGAAGTACTCAAAGAGGGCCTGGTAGGCCAGCAGCAAGCTGGCACACAGGCTATGGTGAAAGTTGAAGGCATGCTGTAGACATTGATCTGACACCAGGAAGGTCTTGCCCTGTGGCAACCAAAGTAAGCATCACTTTCAACATTTTTAACCAAATGACCATCATAGGACATTTTTGAAAATTCAAAATTGACATTTACTGTAATCGACGTATTACATGATTTTGTGTAGCACAGTAATTCAGAGTTTTGATCATTACACAGTTTCAGCATTTCCCCCAGACAACAGAGGTGAAACGTACCTCATAGGGGGCTGGGATTAGTCTGCATAACACTAGTGATTTGAAGTGTTAGCATTCTGCTTCTTGGCCAGGAAATGTATGAAGATTTATATGATGAATAAATAGATTTACTTCTATCAAGCCATAAGGCTAAATTTCCCTTATGAACTTGCTAGTATAGTCAACAATCACTTATGGTGATTATATCATGGTAATAACTGAATCTACTTGAATTAGTCATTTTCCATACCTACAATCTCGTTTTAAATTTATCTTGTCAAATGCTTGATACAACATAAAAATTACTGACTAGTGACTGGTAACTAGAGAATCCTAATTAAAAATGTTGTTAGTAAACAATAATCAACCAAAATATTTGGGTTTTATAAATACTTCAGTGTGCATAAGCATGCTTACATCTGAGGACAGCTGCTTGACATAGGTGCAGCCAAATACCACAGTCTCCAGCGTGGGGATCGTGAGGTCTTTGCCCTGTGCCGGTACATTACGGTTTAGCCAGGTGCTTTTCCCAAGCCGCGGGAAACTGCATGATAATATGGAGTGTTAACACACTTTCTAAAGGTCAAAGAAAAGTCATTTTTCAAAATTAACCAGTGCTACCATGCACCAAATATCCTTTGAACCCTTCAAACCTATAATTCACAGTAATTTGTGTTTGTAAACATTTATTAAATTTACCGCACAATACAATACGCATTTTTGCCTTATTTTGAGTCAGTGAAGTAGTGAACCCTTTTAGTGCTACATTACACGTTTAAAAATAGAGACACTTTAAAAGGGACATAAACATGAACGGAAAATACCCGAAACACATTTTAAAAGTGAATGCAGTACCAAGGATTGTCTCTGGGGTTTTAATCACGTGCTGTAAGATGTTAAAGTAACTACTTGAGAATTTGCCATGCTGGATGTCAGGATGCTGTCTATACCTGCTCTGAAATTGTTTGTGAGATTGACAAGACAAAAAAAAAAAAAAAAAAAAAAAAGAAAAAAGTGGCCTTCCTAAGCTTCCTTAAGATGTAGAGGCGCTGGTAGGCTGACTTTACATGAGCATATTGGTGAGCAGGCCATAGGAGCTCCTCTACAACATGCTATTTTAATCTGTTCACTGTCTGGGGCCTGTTGGATAGAAAATCTACAGGGATTCATTTAGTCCGAGTGTGTAACTTGGAAGAAAGATTCATGGAGATGACAGAGCTAGTGCTAAACTTTACACAATGTTTTTCTGTATTAGCTCATGCATCCATCTATCCATCCATTATTTATATTGCTTATTAGTTTAGGGTCGCAAGGAAACTGAAGCCAATTTAAAAAGCTGTTCCAATAAATAAAAAAAAAGGCAATTCAAGCTGACTTCAGGCGAGAGGCGTTGTACACATTGGGCAAGTCATCAAACCATCACAGGGCTAACACATACCCCTTTCACATACAAGAGCTGTTAATGTAAAAACAACATGGGATACACAACAAATTTTCATTCCTTGTTGTTTTACATCTAGCGCTGATGTCTTTACAATGAGGAAATATGAGTATATGGATTATGTAGGTGGTTACCATTTCCATCCATTGTTTCCCCACACATAGGCTGAAACTGAACACTCATCCTGCCTTATTATACAGTATAGCATGCAAAAAACTGTAGAGCATCTGAATACTAAGTAGGCATTTAATAGTAGCCAAATAGTACCTACTACATAGTATGCAAACGTAGCCTACTACAGTAAGGGTAAGCATTTAACCGACGTTAGTGCATACTGAGTATTCAGATTTAGCCATAGACTTTACTTGGATGGGCGGAGCTTTGATTTTGCAAACCTTTTTAGCATAGAAGTACGAAGAATGAAAATGTTCTGTGAACGATAAATAATAATGAACATACAGTATCGCTGAAAGGAAATGTGTTGCTGCAATAATTGGCCAAATAGCTTTGCATGTTGCATGTTATAGTCAGCGTTATCATGACAACGTGGAGCACTCTCGGAGCATTCAGATTTCAGATTCACAAGAATCTAATGCTCTCATGTGCGCAGACTCACCAAAACTGAACAGTTAGTAGATATTTTTTTTCCCCCCAATCTTCAACTGTCCGGTTTAACTGCGCCTGTTCCCATGATAGCCTCAGATTCCTGCTCTTTGGCTGACAGGAGTGGAACCCACTGTGGTTTTCCGAGCTTTGATGTTTTGTGCATATTTAAAGGCTCACCATGGTTGTACT
This sequence comes from Notoglanidium maculatum, assembly GCA_030068355.1. Classification (NCBI taxonomy): domain Eukaryota; kingdom Metazoa; phylum Chordata; class Actinopteri; order Siluriformes; family Auchenoglanididae; genus Notoglanidium; species Notoglanidium maculatum. The sequence continues at coordinate 4,352,560 of JAQQZX010000013.1, forward strand.
GGGTGATTATCTGAGTTACTATATTCTTCTTGGCAGCTTGAAACAATCTGGACATTTTCCTCTGACTTCTCTTATCAACATGGCAGTTCCTCGCACAGAACTGCTGCTCACCCAATGTGTTTTTGTTTTATGCACCATTCTGTGTGAACTATAAAGTCTGCTGTTTGTGAAATTCCTAGGAGAGCAGCAGTTTCTAAACTACACTTCTGGTACCATGTCACGATCAAAGTCACAGAGATCACGCTATTTTTTCATTCTGGTGTTTGATGTGAACAATACTTGCAGCTTTTGACCTATATCTGCATGAGTTTACGCATTACACTGCTTCCACATGATTGGCGGATTAGATAACCGTATGATTGTACAGGTGTTCCTAATAAAGTGGACGATGTTTACATACCATACCAGTCAAATGTTTGGGCACACCTTCTAATTCAACAGGTTTTCTTTATTTTTTATTACTTAAAAGACACGGCATGTCTTAAAGTAATGATGAACCGTCACTTCTCCTTACTTAGTTGACAAAATATGGATTACTACAGTAGTCAAATAGGGCTAGTTACTAAATACCAACACTACTTCGACACAACACAAGTGACTGTCTCAAAGGCATTGCTAAGGCAAGAAATTCCACTAATTAACTTTTGACAAGGAACACCTATTAATTGAAAAGCACACCAGGTGACAAGCTCATGAGGCTGGTTAAGATTGCACTCTCACGGAGTTCCTGCTTGCACTCAGCACATGGTATACTCTGCTCCTTACCGCTAGGTGACAATGAGCATACCTTACAATCTACTTTTTCTCTTTTCTCTCTCTCTCTGTCTGTCTGTCTGTCAAGCTGCACATAATACTCTTAAGACTCCAGTGATCTTGACCCCTTAATGCTTTCCGGACCTGCCTGATCCATCCTGGTGCTGCTTGGAGTCGTCACTTGCTCCTGTTGAGGATGGCACCATATGAACTGCCTCAACATACACCTAAAACTGTGAAGATGGCATTGGACTGCTGTTGACAAGAGCGGTTCTGCTACAGTGGCATAGGACTCGAATCACCACAAACAGTCTTGCACTCAAAACGTGACCCTATAACAGACGTGTGTTAGTTGTGATTGCACTGTAATATCCAGTGCGACCCAAATGAGGATGGGTTCCGTTTTGAGTCTGGTTCCTCTCAAGGTTTCTTCCTTTTGTCAGGGAGTTTTTCCTTGCCACCATCGCCACAGGCTTGCTCATATATATGTATGTATATATATGTATATGTGAGTGTGTGTGTGTGTTGAACTGAAGATAATGCCAAAGTGTCAACAATTCTACAATGTAGAAAAAAAGTCAAAATAAACAAAGATCTATGAATGAGTAGGTGTGTCCAAACTTTTGAATAATACTACATAAAAAATTAGATGCTGCTGCGCATGTGAAAATTTTAATTGGTGTATTCTATTGGCAGATTATTTTATTTATTTCTAAAAAAAAAAAAAAGACAAATTTTCTGCTGGTAGAAAAATAGTATTTCAAATATGAAATGTGTAAAATATCCATCCATCCATTATCTATAGCGCATTATCCGTCTGGGTCGCGGGGAAGCTGGAGCCAATCCCAGCATCTTCGGGCGAGAGGCGGGGTACACCCTGGGCAGGTCGCCAGTCCACCACAGGGCCAACACAGACAAACAGCCACACATGTTCGCATTCACACCTATGGACAATTTAGAGTAGCCAGTTGACCTAATCTGCATGTCTGGAGGAAACCGGAGCACCCGGAGGAAACCCATGCATGCACGGGGAGGACATGCAAACTCCACACAGAAAGGCATCCTGGGTGACCCGGGGATTGAACCCAGGACCTTCTTGCTGTGACGCGACAGTGCTAACCACCGCACCTTAAATTATCCATCTCTTGTATTTACGCATACCGACTTTTTCTGCTGCTTGGGCTCTCACGAAAGAAAAAATAACAATGTGTCTACTAACCAGAAAAAATAATCTGCATTTTATTATGCTCAACAGTATTATAATTACATTAACAGTACAAATAAATACATTTACAAAATACATGACATTAGTAGTAAAGGTTTCAATTTACGACCTTGCCAATAATCTCACTTTGATCTAGGACACATTGCACAGGCTGTGGAAAGAGCTGTCCATGTTGGCTGACGTAAAAAAACAGCCTATTTAGACTTCCTCTTATAATCCCTCCTGTTTATGTGTATTTCAGTGAAGAAGCCATCCAAGTATCCACAAAAGAAAGGCTGCTGACTGTTAAGGAACACATCCTAATAGTAATAAGTTTTTTATATTAAAATAAACCTATAGTTAGCTAGGGTGCTGTGGTTTTATTGTAACATTATACTAAAACTGTAGTTGAACATTGCTGTCGTCTTACACTTGACACACTCTTTGCACTCTATGTAGTCCTGTGAATTACACCATGAGCCAGGAGGCACTCTTTTTAACCTATGCGAGACGGTTCTGGAGCAAAGATGCTTTTAGAAATGAAATAAAAAGCTTATATGTATAAAAAAACAGAGTAAAACTACATTACATCAATGTTACTCTTTCCCTTTAAACCTGCATCAATTCTCTAAGGTACACTGCTGGACGGCTTTATAAGGAATCGTCAAGTAGTCTACCATTTTAGAGAATCAGCCACATTTTTCTGCAGACTTTGGCTCTCACATCTTTCTGTCCTAGACAGACATAAATATGTTCAGATCAGAACTCGGTGATGTGTAACAGAGCTCGTTGTTCTTTTCACTTATGGTAGTTCTTTATAGTTGACACTTTAATATTTAGAAATTTTAACACGTACTCTTTGTGCAAAAAAAAAAAAAATAAACAAAACACTTAAATCAAAATTTATATAAGAAAAAAGGTTGCCTGAGACTTTTACACAGGATTGCATGAGTTGGAAAAAAGGATGAAATTAACATATGGGGAAAACAGTCATTTCTGATTCAGTTTCAGAATCTGATTTTTATATAGGATCATGCATGAACTTTTACTGAAAAATGGCAACAGTATCAAAGATTTACAACTAAAAGCTCAAACTAAAGCCTGAGGCAGAGAATACGTCAAAACACTGAATATTATATTTAACATTATTCAAAACTGACACAGAATAGCAATTATAAAAGGAAAACTAAATCTCTCTTATTTGCTGCTCACTCTCGAATCCTAATGGGACTCTAAATGAGCACTTTATTAATGACTCAGACAGCCAAGCATTAACAGTAAGACATAAATATGTGCTGTACCTAAAGTATCTAATTTGTTTCGATAAAATAAAGTCACTTCTAACAGTCACATTTAATAATTTAACATTTAATAACTTGTGCCTATTCCTTGGTTTCCTTGAGTTTCACATTTTAGAGTATTAAAAATGAGGTCAGTTAACAAAAACGTAAAAACAAAGGGTGTTTAAAATTTTTTGACTGAGTGATAATCACAAAAAAAAAAACGGAAAAAAAACCAAAACGCTTTGCTGGGGTATTAACAAGCAAATATATAAGTGACATTATGAAAAAGCTTATTTATATTCAGTATTTACTGATAATAAAGGTATTTAATCAGGAACATGAGATGAAATTAAACAATTGGAGTTACTACTGTAATACTACAGTAGACTGGTATCAGAAAACTATAATTGTATGAAAAGTACTGATATAATTTATAGTAAGAATGATGAGTTCCTCCTTCCTGTAGCGGTTCCCATAGCGACAGTGCTTATGTTTTTGTTTCTGTTTTGGTCCTGTCTCTATCTGCCTGTCCTGTCATTGGATACTTCCTTGAATGTGTTCACCTGTTCTGTGTTAGTGTATTCATTAATTTGTCTACTTATACCTTAGTGTTTCTTCATCTTCTCACCTAGTCTTATGCATTTATGCTTGAGTAGTGTTTCCCCTAGTGCCATGCTTCGTCATTTTGATTCCCACTTGTTCTTCTAATTATGATCATAGATAATTCTAGTTTTTTACTGCCTAACTGCATATTGCCTCACAGCTTTGGACTTTGATGATGCTTCTTGGTCAAACCCAACTAAAACACAACCCGAGTACCCGCACCTGCAACCACATTTGGGCACATTTTACCACGGCACATCACGCTGTTGTGATTAAGCCTAATCAATGATAACTATAATACATTTAAAAGCAGCTAATGGTCAATATACAAAATAGAAGGGCGAATGAGTCCAATGGAGTCATCATTTTTCTACACTGGCTATATTTTTATCACTATTGAACTTTACCATAATCTACTGGATTTTAAGATGGAGAGCACCGTTGAGGTGATAAAGAAATCAAAATTTGAGCTCCATCATCAAGATGCATAACAAATCAATTTATAATTGAATTTCGTGAAGTCCCTAGGTTGTCAGCCCTAACAAACAGTGTCACATTCCCCAACACCTGCTGATGGTGGGTGCGTCCTTCTATCAGCTCATTAGCATTGCACATTCACTTCAAGGCAACTGCTAACCATGTCAAGCACTCACCATCACCAGAA
>JAQQZX010000013.1:4406545-4427891 GCA_030068355.1 Notoglanidium maculatum
TAGATAAATGTATAAGTTTATATTCAGAATTTATATACTTTTGTGAAGCTGCTTTGAGACAATGTCTGTTGTTAAAACGCTATACAAATAAAATTGAATTGAATTGAATTTCTTTCTGATGAATTTACTGTAAACTGCACACTCCATACATAGTTTCAACTGAGACTTGTGATTCATTTGTGATAATTCACTTGTCATATGAATTAGTTTGTCTAAATCATTCAAACTAACAATAGACTGTGTTACTCTGTTGAGAGGAGGTTGGGAGATGTTACATGTTGGCTATTTGGCAGACTAGGTGTTGAGCCTTGATTGTATCTTTCAGTATCCGTGAGTGCCCCAACTGCGCATGTACTGGAAAACCAAAATGTTTCCTTATGTACCGTTTTAAAAATTTGTAAATGTTAAGAAAGTATAAACTAAAAATAATTACTGTATTTTACATATTCTCTGAGGTCTTCGATGGAAAACAATCAGACGTTGTTAATCACAAACAGCTGTTTATTAGCAAATTCACTATGCAAATGTCACAAGCAACACAGTTGCAGAAACTTTTGGTCCTGTTTTTTGCTTTCCGCACCAAAGCTGTGCCTGGGATGCTGATAAAGGGGTTACAACATCTCGACACGCAGGATATAATAGCTCATAAGTACTTTATGTATTTGTTTACATTTTTTCATTTTATAGACTAAACTCACAACAACTTGTACTTACGTGCAATAGCTTGAACTGTTGAGCTTCACAATCTGCAGTTGCGGCTCCACGAGGCATTCCTGAGTTGTGTAAATCTGAGCTCCTCTTTCTCAGATCTGCCCTGAGCTCCTTGGACTTTCCCCATTGTGCTGTTGGTTAATCCAGTGAGTGCAGTCAAGCAGACCCTTTTTATGTTGGCACAGAGAACAAGCTGTACTCAATCATGATCATTAACAGGTTAAGTGGCTTTGGCATTGGCAAGTTAAAAGATATTTTGGAATTCAGCACCAATGAATTAATAATCTTAAGTGGGTATATGTATATTTTTGACCCTGTGTCGATTTCAGAAATCTCAGAAATGTTGTGCACGAAATTCTTTTTTTCTATTAAGCAATGTATGTTGTGCAATCATTCTTCCTCAGAAAAAGAACAGTTCAAGGAAGTCAACGAAAGCCCAACATTGCCACGATATTCATGTCCATGATAACGTTCATGTCTGTGTATGTAAGCTTCTGACTGCAACTGTATTACCCTTGATTCTTAGATTCTAATGACAGGAATTCATCTATTGCAGGAAAACCACACCACTGCTGCCACTATCAAGACATGTGATGCAGATGCTCCGGATGGTAGGACTGTTATTTTTTTATTCATGCTCTCTTCCTTTCAACCTTGCCAGCAGTTTTACTGGTGGCTTCTGCAGGGAATATTAAGTTTTTGGTGGTAATTTGGTATTAAAGAGTATATTTTGAATATATGATTGTATAAGGTTTATGTTCAGGGAAAAAATATCCTTACGCTTTCATTATGAACTTTAAAAAATGATATTTTAAACCACACACAGAGGAGCAGGCCTTTATCAATTCAATTTTCAGAAGAAAAGGTGTTCGTAACCAGCAACATATTAATTGCTAACTAAATAATTGCTACAATCCATTTGCAGCTAAATAAAAAATATCTCTTGATTTCTCACTGTCTACATTGGGCATTGAGTCTTGTGCTATTTTCATTGGACAGTAAGAGTCAGGTTCAATGCACAGTGCACATTGATGCCATAAAAAAACACCATTTACCAGCACCTTATAATTTCACCATGTAAGGTTTCATATAATTATATCTTTGTGATTTATATAATTATGTATTCAGGACACATCTTTGTGATTGTAGGTCTAAATAGATGCTATCAATACATATGAATTCATTTTCCAAAGCAAGCTTTTTGCTGCTTTGTTAGTTGCTACCTAAATATGTTAAGAATGTTATGGTAAAGTTCAGAGTGCTGCTCTTGTATTTTTGAGTAGATTTTTTGTGCTCTGTAGTGAGACCCTCTATCCAGAGGAGGGCACTACAACACAGCAATCCAATCTCAACAGAGGACTTCAGAGTAATAGTCCATTAGTTTGTTAATATGCAATTGGGTAGGTATGGCCAAGGGGAAGCAACCAGTCTTTTTTTAATGTAATAGAGACAAATAATGTATCCATAATCTAGCCTGTCATAAAATGCTCCTCTTCACATTTCGGCATCTTCCAGTACACAGGTATCATCAAACTCTATACAGCAGTATTTTCTCTTTAGGCCTCACATAGATTCTGGGGACAGAATGTCTCAGAAACTCATCTCGTGCACTCATTTCAAAGCATCACAGGCTCCTGAACTGTTTAAGAGGGTTTGTTTGTTTCTTTGTTTGTTTGTTTTTTACTTCTTTGTTAATTTAGTAACCTTTGTCTATAGTTGTGAGGTGGAACCCATTTCTTTTAAATTCCTAAATTGATATTTATGTCCTTATACTGTATGAAAACTGTAATATTGGCTTTAGGAAATCCGGACCGTCTATTTATTACAATGAGCGTTTATTATAATGAGCATTCATTGGGGATTTACCTTGTAGGTATAAATTTAAGGCCTTTGGATAACATGGATCCCTCTTTTCAGACTCTATACACAGCCTTTCCTAATGAAGATGGATTGAGAGCTCCAAAACATTTTATTCAAGCATGACTGGAAAAGAATCCACTCACTGATATTCTCCTAGAATTATCAGAACTCGTATTCACGCTAAACTACTTCAACTTTCAGATTTCATTCTCAGATTACAGATGTCGGTATGGGTATAAAAATGAGACCACCTTACTCGTACTTCTGTGTTGGATTTGTGGAAAAATGACACTGTACATTTACTTACATTTTTTTTTTTAAAATCACTTACTGTTCATGCAAAGCACTAGAGCTGTTTGACCTTCTACACATTTCACCCTGTCTTGGAGTGTACATGGAGTATTGTGTACCCTGATTCAGGCTTTTTTTTGATAAGTCAGTGATTCCAAGAGATGTATTCAAGCACGTTGGAAATTCCGTTCCCTGCTCTCAGCAACCGAGACCCTAATACATTTGCATTGAAACAATGACAAAAGGAAATGTGATTTCATTTTTGAACTGTAGATTTCCTAAGATAGTCATGACCTCTATTACCACTATTGAGTGAATGGATAAATTGACCTTTAAACAATACATTGCTGAGGTGGAATGAATTGCTTTCATGCTCACTTATCCTATTAATAAAACAGTGGCTGAAATTGTACAGTATGGCATGGTGGTGCATCGGGTGGCATTCAATCCTGAGCTCGGGTCTGCCTGTGTGGAGTTTTTTCTGTGCATGTTCTTCCAGTGTTTGCATGGGTTTTCTTCTGGATTCTCTTGTACCTCCCAAAAACATGCCAGTAGATGACATGATGTCCTGGGGTCCAATTCAGGGAGTGTTCCACTGAAAGAAATGAATGAAAGAAAGTTTTTAAAGTATTATTTCATTAATTAATTAAAGTAAAGTACTTAAAAACCCAGAGGATGACCTTGACGCTGCTTACCTTTTCAAAGAACCTGCAATGTATATAAAAGATAAATAAAAAAATTAAAAAAAAAAAATCAGACAGGGTTGTCAGGAGTGAATTAAACGATCAGCCAGATAATAACCACAGTACTTCTGCATGCAAATGTTGAAGATGTTTCCCTTGCATATTTATAATACAGCTGCTAAAAATCACTCGCATTAAAAACTTTTTAACAGTCATTACTGCGGGAGTTTTTAATTGCATGTCCATGCAAGAGTTGCAATCAGTTGTACATCAGAGAAATCAGGAGGAGACTAGCCTCACTAATCACTTTGTTGAGCACCTTCTTACCATCTGTTCTATTTTCTGGTACCTAGACTAGGTGTTGCAATGTGAGTAATGAAGGGAAGAAACTTGTTGATAAGAAAGAGAGAGATAATCTACACTCAGAACAGAATGAAGGTCATCTTTTAACAATGACGAAATATATAATCGTTTATCTCTAATTTTAAATGGTTTCACTTCCTACTTCAGAAGCACTTTGTTTCCTCAGCTGAGAAATTACGTTTGACTGAAATGTCCTGATTTTCTGGCTGTATGTATACTCACCAAACACTTTATTATGAACATTTTACTAATATTGGGTAGGGCCTCCGTTTGCTCTCAAAACAGGCTCAGTTCCTCATGGCATGGATTACACAAGATTTTGGAAACATTCCTTTGAGATTGTCCATGTTGACATGATTGCATCGTGCTGATTTTTCAGGTGCCCTTTCATACTTCAAATAAAGGTGTTCAGTTGAGTCCAGTGAGTAGGAAGACCACTGAAGAACATTGTGCTCATTATGTTAATGAAACCAGTTTGAGATAAGTTTTGCTTTGTGACATGGGGAATTATCATGCTGCAAGTACCCATTAGATGATGGGTAAATTGACAGCAATAAATGGTCAGCAACAATACTCAAATAGGCTGTGGCATTCAAGTGATGATTGATTGGTATTAACAAACTGTCCCTAGAAAATAGCCTGGACTGTTGACTCAAGGAATGGCATGTCAATGCATTCGTGCTGTTGGTACCCAATTCTCACCGTACCAATCTTCGTGCCTCAGCAGAAATTGAGATTCATAAGACCAGGCTACAGTTGTCCGGTCTTCAAATGTCCAGTTTTGGTAAACCTGTGGCCACTGCAGCCCCAGATCTCTGTTCTATCCTGACAGAAATGGAAACCTGATGTGGTCCTCTGCTGTTTTAGCCCATCTGCCTCAAGGTATTGTTCATTCTTAGATGCTTTTCTGGTCACCACATTTGTACAGAGTGGTTATTTGAGTTTCTGTAACCTGTGTGTCACCTCAAACCAGTTTGGCCGTTCTCCGCTCACTGGATATTTTTTCTTTATGGCACCATAATGAGATGGTGATGGTGCACTATTCTTGCGAGTAGGGCTGGGTAATATATTGATAAATGATCGTATCGCAATATGAACATTCATGTCATCAACCAACTGTATATCATGAGATTCGTGTTTCAGCAGAAATATTTTCTTTCAGAAATGAATGAATACATCAATGAAGAGTCTGTATAATGTAGCATAATATGTAGAACATCTTAAAAACTAGTTTCAGCTAGCTGGTGTCACAGATGGAAAAAACAAGGCTTTATGAACCCAAAACTTGAGAAAACAGCAGAAAAACATAACTGTAACCAAGGACAAAACGGTGGGAACAAAAGCAAAGCAAATGCATTGAGCTGAGTTCCGGATCCAAGTACAAAAACCCACACACATGCGCAGCATTGGAGCTCACAAATGAGTGTCCTGTGTTGAAGCGGCACGTGTTTATGACGAGCCCAAACTGGCCGCAGGTGTGCACAAGAGCACGTTTGCATGTGCTGTCGTGTTCTTTTGTCTCTGAACATTATTTTAATAGGATAATAATTATTTTAATATATCACGATAAATATTGCTATCATGAAAATGTTGTGTAAAATAATATAATTTTTAGGTCATATTGCCCAGCCCTAATTTAAACCAAAATTAACCTTATGATATCTTAACATCTCACTTAGGAGTAAAAAGGAACCTTTACGCCTCATAGAAATAGTGATTTGTTTTATATCATGATGTATATCGATATCGACTGATATGAAAAAAATTGTGATAAGATTTTTTTCCATATAGCTCAGCCCTACTTGAGAGACTGTTGTGCATGAAATTCCCATAAGATCACCAGTTATATAAAAACTTAAACCAACCTGTCTGGCACAATGTTATGATGTAAACATTACTCGAGGCTGCTGTCATGTATCTGCATGATTTTATCCATTGCACTTCTGTCACACTATTGGCTGATTAGATAATTGCATGAATGAGTAGGTGTACAGGTGTTCCTAATTAAGTGTTAAGTGCTGTTTAATCCATAAACAACAATAGAGCACAAAAAATTTTTTAATGTTATTTTTAAGTCAGGCAACTTTGAAAACCGAGTAGGATGAAGTTTCAAGCAGACACATGTGGCAGGTAGGGGTTGACTGCCTAAAATCTTAACCCAGATAGGAGCAAACTATATGCCCTACAGATTCAGAGAGAGAAAGGGAAAAAGAAATAACTTATTATTATTATTAATTTTGTGTTATGCATGCATGACATTTCGCCCTGTCGTCAGATCACAAGTTCAAATCACAATGATACCACACCCATCTGTGGCCAGGAGCCATGATCAATTGGTCATGCTCTCTGGGTGTCATTCTCGCTTTCCTGTCAGTAAGAGTGACAGTAATTGTGGCTGTCTGTGAGCTTATGTATGCAGAAGAGAGCAGATAGCCTCCAAGTGTGGTATGCTGCCCTGTGACCCTGCGCAAGCAGCAGTTGTAAAAGATGTGGTTGGTAGGCCTTTCCCTTCATTATGTATACTCCCGCTATTAGTATTGTTTTATATTTTGTTCTATACCCTGTGCTATATTCCCAATAGAATGTGTGATTTAGCCGCAGGAAGAAACAAAAACATGGTAGAAGAATGCTGTAATTATACAGTAATTATAATTTAATGCAGTAAATATACATTTATTGGTATAGCTTATTTACTTAGCTACTTGGTTAATAAGCTTAATATGCTTATTTAGTTAATTTAAGCACTTTGGCTTGACAATAACTTGTTTAAAACATAAATATTGCTAAACTAGTGATATTTTTTGGTTACATTCTTCCGTGGTCACATTGTATTCAGTCTAATAGCTAAGAATAGTGTGTTTGGCTATGCTTTTGTTAGACTCAAAGCTGCCAAATGGATAATGAGGGTAAAGAACAGCATGTCTATACCAGCATGTCCTGTTTATTAAAATATTGTGCTCAGGTCTACAACAAAGTTACAGGGTCTTCAACCTGATTTGAGTTTGACTATTCCAGTACAACAAAACAGAAACTGATTAATACCAATATAGCCTTTGAAATTTGTTAATTTCGATCACTTGGTGTGCTCATTTTACTTGATTATACACATTTTGATAAGTACGGGCAATTTTGTCTGCCTTTTCCTTGGGATAGAGAGAAATGCATTTTATATGCAGCATCAAGTGTTGTTGCCATAGATACACATCGCCAAGTAAAGGCACCAGCGTAATCTGCAGCATTAAAATGGGCCTTACAGTGTCCTTACATCTCTTATCATCCTTGACATATGAAATCAATTTAAAAGCATCTTGTCAAAATGATTTTCATCTTCTTAAATTTAAATATGGCACTGAAAAGTCCTGTATTACAACCTGAATGCTGAAATGAAAGATGCCTGTTCTGTGTCTGTGTAACTTTTTAATTCTATGGACATTTTTCACCGACAATATGCACATGCACATGATATGAATGTTCATTTATTTTTCAAGACTGTGGTCTCCATTCTGTTCAAGCATTCAATAGGTACCATGATGTGAGTGGCAGTCATCACCAATATGGCACCAATATGTGCATAAATAAAATATTTATATGTCTGAAAATCAATGAAGTATAAAATATATTTTATGCTGTATGAAGATTTGAGAGAGTGAGAGATGTAAAGACTGGAAGTATGTTTGGTTGTGATGTAGTAGATTACTTGTGATGAAGTGCAGCTTTCAAATGAAGACTTTTAGGCTTAAGAATAATAGATTTGTTGCAGCACTGGATAAATTGAGTATTCACGTCATCCTAACTGTTGCCTAGCAACAGACAGTTGTTAGGAGAACTGTATGCAAAAGATGGAGTAGCAGATGTTCAAATCAATTATTTTATTCAATTTTCCCTCCACTGTGAGGTGCTGTTCTTTTCCCAGTATCACAAGAATAGGTTGTCAAGCAAGATCTTGATTTACACTTAATACAAAATGCTGTTAAGGTACTGACAGCATTCTGACAAGGTTCTAATGGTGTACCATAATGGTGACAACTTCCTGTCATTTTTGACTCTGGTGTGTGAGTGGGTCTTCTTTTCATGCACATATTGCTACATGCTTAAAATTTGCAATGAAATCATTTTCTTAGTTTTAGAGGAAGCTGATGATGGCACTGTAACACAAGGAGCAGCTGCACAGGTCAGAGAAAGTCATCATATATAAAAAGACCTAAGGGAGATTTAATGGAGAAGCAGATAGATGAGTCACCATCTGACCTTAATGACACATGCAAAGCCCACACAACTTCATCTGATGCCACTTATTTGGTATAAGTGAATGCAATGCTCTTGCCCCAAGACAAAATGGATAGGCAAACTGTACTTTTTAAATTGTTTTGTAAAAATAATTTAGATTTAGATTCTAAATTGAGATTTGGTTTTGCCACATCAAGGGTTGCACAATGATAGTGAGTGAAAGTTTTAAGGTCCAGAGCTCTAGTAACAAGCCCGTACAATAAAATGGAGGATAAAGAAAATCAAGCCCCAGGACCTGCTGTACTTTTTTTGGTTATCTACTTATTAAGTATTTGTTTGAAAAAAAAAAAATCTTAACCGTGTGAAAATGTATCAGTATCTCCAGCTCATGCACACTTCGAGATAGACTCTGCTGGGCAACCGGTAGAAGGAATGATCATCTGCACCATGATAGTTGTGAGTCTGGGGCTGGTCATAAATTTAAGAAAACCATTTGAAGGTAAAGGAGGTCAATGGTGTACATGATCATTTATTTAGTCAGATTACTGTTGAGAACTATCTGCGAGAGGTTTGGCCAGATCTTCATTTCAGATTAACAGCTGCAGATGGAAAGCTGCAAATGACAGACAGAAGAGAGATATGGAGAGACAAAGAAAGAAAACAGTTTCTGTTTTCAACAAGATCCAATGTTGGGGTTTTTTTGGTTGTTTTTTTCAAAAATGAAAATAAATGCTAGGGCAATGGTTCTGTATTACGTAATTTCAGAAGAGTTACTTATTCCAACAGTATTGCTGTAGGAACCACGTATTAAGAACTAGTGCTCAAAACATGACAGGGGTTTTTTTCCCTGGACAAAGGTAGGTAGAAGGTATGACATGGATACCCCCTGGATTTTGATTTTGCTTTACTGTAGTAAACTGTAGTATGCACAAATAGAAAACATAATTACAGAACTTCCTGTGATAGCTTACACACAGTAGAGCATTCCCCTTACAAATAATTTTCTTTAATGTATTATAGTTCCATTTACTTTCCATTTTTTATAATGATTTTTACAGCTGCTGCACTGTGATTATTCAAATGTGTAAGCACTCCTATTGAGAGTAGACACCCAATTAAGCATTGTTACTTAAATAATGTAACCGCCCACAGATCAAACATCATGTACACCTGTGTAAATTGTAAATACACTGGGTATTTGTACCTTTCATAATTCCCATGATGCATTTTAATCATGCAGCATTTTTCATTTTCAGAATCTAAGAGTGTGACAAAAACTCCAAATAATGTAATGATTTTCCTGAGCTTCACGTAGCATGCATTTTCAAATTCAGTCAACCTTCATTAGGTAGACCAATAGAATGAAATACTAGTCCATTTCAATAGCTTGAAGTATATTTTAAGGGTATTTCACACATACAAATGTGATGAGAAAGATGAGACTTCTAGACCTCCAATGTGGAGTCATGCACATTGATGTTAAGTTATATCTGTTTCAGCTCATTCATTTATATAGATGAAAGAAGAAAGTATGTCACATATACACTACAGTACAATGAAATTCTTTAGTATGCATATCCCAGCCTCTTAGGAAGTTGGGGTCAGAGCACAGGCTCAATTGCCCAACAGGTTTGGAGGCTTCAGAGAGATGTCCATTCTATTCAATTATATGGAAGAAGACTTGGATTCAAAGTGGCACATTCCACAGCCAAACTGTCATCAGTCCTCATCCTCCTTGACCTTTCAGCAGCCTTTGACACAGTCAGTCATGTAACAATATCTCATCCATCCTCGTTAGTCTTGGAAATTGTGGCACAGCATGAGAATGGTTTGCTTATTAACTGCATGGACAGTCATATCAGGTGACATGGAGTGGCTGTACATCTGCTCCATGCAGACTTTCTGCTGGTTTTCCCACAAGGCTCTGTGCTGGGTCTCTTTCATGTTCTCCCTCTTTACCTGCTCTCTTAGTAAGTCTCAAGTGCTTGTTCAGTCCCTTGTCAATTGCAGGTCTTCCCTTGAATGCATGAAGTTGTCCCACACAACCCCTTTGCTATGATCCTTCCATTGGCTTCCTGTAGCTGCTAGCATCAGATTTAAAACACTGAAGCTTAGCTACAAAGCAAAAATGGACTAGTGCCAGCCTACGCTAAAGCACTTATCACAGCCCACTCTGCACCCTCTCCCTCTGAGCCTTTAGTAAAACTCAATTGGACCTCACCATCTCTCAAGGTTTAAGGAAAACATGCATCAGTACTCTTCTCTGTTCTAGCACCCAGGTGGTAGGATGAACTCCTACTTGCCTCAGGCTTGCCAAACACCGAAGTCACTAGCTTTCTTCAAACATCTAAATCTTCACCAAGCATTTAAATTAGCACTTTATCTTGTTTCTTTGTTTGTAATCACTGTCTTGAGTTTTCCTTTCATGATATACTAACCTCTTCAGCAGGGTTTTTTTTTTAGACTGATACTCTTAGTCCCGCACCTAGTGAACTGGCATGCAGATTTATTTTTAATGAAGATTACAAAGCACTTCTGAAAGACATTCTGAATAACAGTGTATTTAAAAGGTGTAAAAGCTATAGATGTCAATACTACTGCTACTTCTACAACTACTACTACTGATAATGATGATTACACAATGGGCCTCACACTGCAGTCCAGCTGATCAATTGTGAAATTGATGATTATTTTTTTATATATATATATATATATTGTGTGTGTGTGTGTGTATTCATGAATTATTTCAGCCAATAAACAGGCACAGTGCAGGCTAATAGTTGACTGGTAGACTGGTTTGATAATTCATTAAAATGGCAAGGGAAACCTCATATACAGTATATTTGTTATTTTTTTTCTTGATCTCTTTATTCAGTTTAATTGGCCATATTATGGTAATTTATATGGTACCTTTGCAACTGACCTTAATGCTTTGTATACATTAAAGGTTTTATTAACATTTTCTTACAGACCAGTGCACAGTGACAAGATCTTATCTTTTCCTCCACAAGTTTTGGTTCTTCAGCACTATCTACTACTTTGGCAACTGGGCATTTCTTGCAGTAAGTACAGTATATGATACTTATTTCATCTCTCAGTTTGATCCACGATTCCTTGTCATTAGAAAAGTAAATACGTTTACACCAATAAATCTTAGGTAACATTTAGAAATGCATTATGTATTACACAGCACAGGAATTTCTATAGTGTTAATTAACTCCCAGAGAGTTCATTTTAACACTATGCTTGTGTTTATTTGTACCAATCTTTGCAGTGTTAATTTAAAACTTTATAAAAGTGTTAAATTTAACACTTTCTAAGTGTTAATAATATGGCTCAGATGCAGAGTTAAAATAACTCTATTCATAGTTTAAAAAAAATAACTCCGCTTAACACCAGAGCGTGGTTTCATGACTCGGGTTAGTTTCATAACTAACTTGAATCTCTAACACAATAGCTGTTCAGTGACCGCAACTCCCTTACACAATTGATTCCTTTCGTGTTAAATCATTTTTCACATTGTCAGTTCAACTCTATATTTAACACTTTTGGTTAACACCAGAAAATTAACTCTGAGAATTTTGCTGTGTACCGTCTAACAATGCTATTGATTAAAATTCATTGGTTCTTAGGTGTTCCTCATTGGTATGATGGTGTCATGCTGCAGAGGGAAGAAGTCGGTGATTGAGGGTGAAGTGGAAGCAGATGATTCGGATTGTAGTGATGATGAGTATATGCATTAATAATGGAAGTGTGATTAAAATGTGTTATTTCATTGCATACTGCGTCTTATTTTTAAAATGATTTATTTTGTGTTGTGTTGTATCATGCTACACAGTGTCCCAAAAGTCTGGTTCCATGGTCATTTTTCCATTTTAAGTGGAAATCTCTGCATGTATGTCAGTTATGTTATTGTATTCAGTGTTTTACACAAGTATCGCGAAATACAAGGCCGACAGTTTGATCATTTGTTGTAAAATCTGTATTTAACTAAATAATTGCCTATGGATCCAGACTTTTGGGACATCCTAGATATTTATGAAAAACAAAAATAGAATTGCCAAAAACAAAAATCATGACATAATTTGACATTTAAGACTGATGTGAAATAATGGCTTTCACTATATTTTTAAAGCTATAGAAACTAAGGAGAGTGAGAGTGTTATTTAACTTAAAGACTTACCAATGTCTATATATTTTTTTTTAATTTGTAATAAAGTATTTGCATGGAAATAAACATAAACAAAGGAATGAATGAATACCCATCCTTTGATTTGATATTCAGTTAATGATTGGAAATTATGAAGTAACAACATGGTACTACATGTTTTTGAGTCTAGATATTATGTAAAGCCCCAGGAGAACTGTATTTGCTGTTTTGTAAAATATTTTCCTCTATAGGATTAAATAAAAGATTTGAAAACTGTGAACATTGTGTTGGAAAGACTGATAGGCATGAAAATAACAGAACGTATTCTGTATAGTCATGTTTTACTTGCAGTGACAACCATTAGAGATGTTGACACTATCATGGCAAAAAGAAAATACATTTTTGTATTGTTTTAATATGTTTTGGTAATACCTTCTTTGAGAATTAGCCTTACCGTAATGCCACAATGCTCCAAGGGTACTTACCATACAGAGAATGTGTACAGGAGGAGTGGCCAAGTCCATGGAAATCCAACAGAAGGCACCCACTAGTTATTCCTCTTCTGCCTGAGCTGGGTATTGGTGTTTTGTGATCCTGATGCCTTTTAATACTTGCAATGGTTTTACATTCAGAACCTTGGTTATCATATCTGAACCAATCGGTACAGTGACTGGCACACAAAATACAAGTGATTACTTAAAGACCTCTTGATCTTAAATGCCATATCAGTTCAGTTGAATCCTCGTTATACCCTGAGCAGAAAGATGTTCCAGTCATTATTGGGGGACTTTCAGGCACTGTTCAGGAGCTTCCTTGCTCATGGCATCTTTTCAACCATGTAATACCCAGTGGTGTGAACATCAAATTACAACCACATACCACCCTCTGATACCCTAAACATTTACATAAAAACTTATTTATTTAATAATCTCATTAATGTACATAATTCTTGGGACATGTACATATTACAGCTTTGAATAATCTTCTGAAAGAACATCCTGGGGTTGAGCAGCCAGAGGTTGCAACCTCATGGACTTACTGACCAACCGTTCTCTGAGGAGTAAGAGATGATCTCTTTACAAACTAGAAGGCTTTATTTGTCACACATACATTATAGTAAAGTGAAATTATTTTCTTCTGATCAGTAACCCAGAGCCTTTGACCAGTGAGCCACCACTGCCCAAAAGTTAGCCACAGACTATTGAGGGTTCAATACAAGGGCAATGGTTATATCTGAGCTTAATTTGTAATTGCAATTTTAATTCAGTTCAATTAAATTTTATTATTATGGCACTTTTAACAGTGGTTACTGGCTGTAGGCAGCTTTACAGAAATCGCAATCTAGATTTAAAATTGTCCTTATTGAGCAAGCCAGTGGTGTTGATGGCAAGGAAAAGCTACCAGAGATGACATGAGGAAGAAACTTTGAGAGGACCCAGACTCAAAAAAGAGTCCCCTTCTGGATAACACCAATGTGATTGAGTCATTACTCATCTGCAGCTGTATGCTATATAGTCATGCTGTACTACATGTGTTGCAAGGATCTTCAGTACATACTTCAGGGTCATTTTTTATTTCATTAGAGTTGTAACTTCTATAGTAATAACTATAGTTTAAAAACTGTTCAATTATTGGGACTTGAGCATAAACTTAGTGTACATTACAAGTGCAGTCTTTAGGCTATTCAAGTAAAAACACCCACAGTTATTTGTAGCTTATCTATGTGGTACCAGCCACAGCAATCTCACATCAAATTTTATGCTAGTCATGTGAGTCCATCCTCAGCAGCAGCAAATGATTCTCTGGTATAGGAGATTCCAATGAGAAGGACAGCATTAAGATGGATCAGCAGGTTCAGAGGGTAGGCAGGAAGACCAACATGATTTTAAATATGTCATGTACTAGTGAAGCTCACAATAGTCATACTGTTTCAAATTTTGTCAATTACAAAATAGATTGAACCCGAGAGGTTGCACTGGTGGGCACGTTTGCGCCTTAAACGACAAACAACTTTCAAATGCATCATTTCCACATAATGCATACCCAGTTAATGGGAAAAAGCTCAACTAGAAGCACGAAATGAACATTTCTACATAGACAAAACACAGTTCCAACACAAAGCGACTAAATAAGCAAGCAGTCAAAACACGCTAGCGATGCATGCCTGCAGAAACTGATAATAACGATTTTGCGACTGCATACTATCGACATGTCTTATGAAAGCTGAGATCCTACAGATTACAACCATGTAAGCTTTGTAATTGCATGACCAACAGTCACTGAACTAGCAGCCAAAGATGATAAAAAAAAAATAACCCGCTTCACTTTATTCAGCTATAATAAAAAAGTACAACTTTTTTTTGTTGTTTTGAGGTCATAAATCATTTTCAAAGGGCATAAATCCACATAATACTGGTCATCCTATGCCCATGTAACATGTTGTGATTGTTTTTGCCGATTTTCCATCAGTTTTTGTTCCGTTAGCCAGCTTCTAATATGGAGTTGGCATGTACCTTCTCCAAGTCCATAATGTGTTTCCATCCGGTTGGTTGGTGAATTTTGTTGTTGAACTAGATTTGGGTCACTGCTTCTACAGACTATAAGCTGTGACAATTCCACAGACGTGTCAGTCATCCAAATTGACCAATGGATTACTGAGATATAGCCTCGCGTAAAACGTATTGTGTGCTGGCAGCCATGTCAGGATTCAGGCCTAGAGCACATGGGTGCGCACAGCATGCGCGCGTTCACTGAGCTGAGCTTGTTTTGTTTCTACTGTGTGCTTTTTTATCTTTTTTATCTTTTTTTTTTTTTTTTTTTTTTTACATTTTATAAGTGAGAAATAATAATACCAGAATATTTTTTTCTGCTGATAATGTACTGAGCATGTGTTCTAGCGGTGGCAGCTTTCCTCTGTCGACTCATCCTCAGACAGGACCTGCTGCATCCAGAATGGGATTCAGACAATGGCTGTGATCCTGGTAATGAAATGCCGTGTATGAAGTTTGTTTTATTTTATTTTTTTATTGATTTGGTGCCAAATTAAGGATATATCTACCTCATTTCCCTGCAACCCCTCCACTAGGGTTATTTGACAGGTGGAGGTGGTGCACCCTTCCCATAGCATGGTGTGAAATTAGTGATGTATCTGCCTCCTTTTCCTGCACCCCCTTCACCTTGGGTCATTTGACAGAGGTGGAGGGAGTGTGCCCTTCCCCCTACTGCAGGACAGTTATCTTAACAGGGTCATCAAGACTTTTCACACTTCAGCCTTCAGGCAGTTATTACAGAAGTGTGACGTCCAGGACAACAAGACTGATGAAAAGTTTCTATTCATAGGCAGTCAGGCTTGTAAATGACTCTCACAAATCTGGCCAACTCTCTCACACATACACTGCTTATTGAATTCCTCAGTACAGGACTGTTTACCCCATGAGCATAAATTGTGAATGAATATGTTTTTACAATATATATTATTTTACAATATTTTTCTTCTACTTTTCACTACACAGTGATGATGGTAACAATTTCAAGTTCAAGTGGCTTTATTGTCATTTCAACCTTATACAGGTGATACAGTACATAGTGAAACGAGACAACGTTTCTCCAGGACCAAGGTGCAACATATAAGACAACAGAGAAGTGCAAAAGTGCACATGTGCAACAGAAGACAACATAAGACAACAAAGTGCATGTGTGCAAACATGTGCAAACATGGCAGAGACAACAAAGTGCAAGTGTGCAAACGTGCAAACACTGCAAACAGTTCAGACATCACAAGACAAGACAGTGCAGCGCTAATCCAAATCTAATGTGCAAAAAGGGTAAAGAGTGTGTGTGAGGGGTGTGTGGGATCTCCCACAATGCTGGTGGCTATGCTGAAGCAGCGTGTGTGGTGAATGTCAGTGACAGAGGGTAGAGAGACTCCGATGATCTTCTCAGCTGTTCTCACTATCCGCTTTAGGATCTTGCGATCCGATACGGTGCAGTTTCCATACCAGACAGTGATGCAGCTGCTCAGTATGCTCTCAATAGTCCCTCTGTAGAAGGTGGTGGGAGATGGGCTTTACTAAGCCTTCGCAGGAAGTAGAGATGCTGCTGGGCTTTCTTGGCTATGGAGCTGGTGTTGAGGGACCAGGAGAGGTTCTCCGCCAGGTGAACACCAAGGAATTTGGTGCTCTTGACGATCTCCACATAGGATTCATTGATGTTGAGTGGAGTGAAATCGCTTCGTGCTCTTCTGAAGTCAACAACCATCTCTTTGGTTTTGACCACGTTCAGAAACAGGTTGTTGACTTTGCACCAGTCCGTTAGCTGCTGCATTTCCTCTCTGTATGCTGACTCGTCGTTCTTGCTGATGAGACCCACCACGGTCGTGTCATCGGCAAACTTGAAGATGTAGTTCGAGCTGTGCATTGCTGCACAGTGAGTCAGCAGAGTGAACAGTAGTGGACTGAGCACATAGCCCTGGAGTGCCCTAGTGCTCAGTTTGGTGCTGCTGGGGACACTTTTCGAAATCCAGACTGACTGAGGTCTCTATTATATTATATTATTGATTGTTGATTATTGTTAATATTGTTGATTGTGTTTTTCAAATTAGTGATTGTTGATTTTAACCGTGTTCTTACCATAGTTCTTACAGTTAGTTGTTATTGGTGTTATTATTGTTAGTTTCAATAAGTTTTATTGCAAATTTGTTTTATTATTATTTATAATACATTAAATATCATTATACTTATTTTATTTATATTATTATATTGTAATTTATATTATCTACAAATATAAAATATATATTTTTATAGATATATTGTTATAATATTTTTTGTATTGTAGTGTATATATCTTTTCATTATCAGTAATCTGCTGTAGTTGGCATCAAATTTCATTTCCTTTGTGTGGTTTTTTGAATGGCTATGTCTATCTCTTTGGTGGATTATTTTTCTTCATACAATCCCCAAAACTGTTAGATAATTAGATGAAATGAATACCTATAGTGATATGTGAAACAAAATAAGTTTTATAGTTTGGACTGAAACTGAAACCTGAAAAATCTCAAATGGCAAACATGGTTCCCATGTGCCCAAATGTGAAAACTGTCTGAACATCCCTCCACTATTACCCCTCCAAAACCTCTCTGCTTCACTTTTTTTAGCATCAAATTTGGTACAAGTAATAGCCAGATGTTGCAAAATGGTCCCGAATGTTTTGGTCTACAACCTCATCATTTCAAAGGGATTTTCACTCTAAATTTTTGTTGGAAAGAAATGAAAGTTTTTATTTTTTGCTGTGTGCCATCTTCATTTGCTGTGCCCAAATAACATATATACTGATTCTAACACCTCTACAGTAATCTCACAAGTGTCATCTTCATTATCACACCAAAAATAATGCAAATAAACCTTGCAGTTGCTGAGATATACTCAGTTCATTCTGGGTATGTCATTTTCAAGCATGTGTGAAAAAAAGAGGCCTAGGGGACAAAGGGCTAGCTCTTTTGCTAGTTTATGTAAACCATCCCAGAGTTGTTTCTTCCATTTGGTTGAAGAAAGTTTCTGCAACGTGGAGCAAAGTCTTCCAACATTTTCAGAGACCTTATTTTGGAGGTTATCTTTATCTTATCTTACTGGCTCTATTGCTCATATAACAGAAGCTTTTTGTCTGATATTTTCTAGCATGCAGCAGCAATTGAAATCCACATATGCATGTCCATATTCTGCTTGACAGCTTGTACATGCTTGTACATGATTTTTAAACTTTTTTAGTTTAAACATTAAAATTTTCAGTATAGTTTGTATGTGGAAATACTGCATGTAGTGAATTAATGACATTGGAGTTATTCCAACAGAATAAACTACTTGTTTCTTTATTGGTTCCAAATACAGTTATTTATGTAACTGTTAGATTTCAATTCAGGCTCAATCTTTATCAGACTCTGCAACTGTCTCTCTCTCCCTTCCTGAGGGAGCAAACTGACACAAGGTCTTGTTAAACCCTGTCTGATTTTTCTGAAGAAAGTCTAGAGGTATTTATACATAGGAAAACATATGTCATCGTACATTTCTCAAAGGAATAGATAAGAGACAGACATTTTGTTTATATGTCTAAAAGACAAATGGTAACCTGTGTAGAAGGGCACCATAGGTATAAGATAAACCAAAATCAGTATGGAATGTTCTTTAGATAGATGAGCGTAAATTAGTCAAAATCATGTCAAGTAGACCTAAAACATTCTGGGAAGAAACAGAAGAAAGGCCTCTAAAAATCCAACAGGCGAAAGAGAGACTACAATTCATATTAGTAAATCAGTCAAACTATAGTAACAATATTAAAGAGTTAAGGGACAAGATTTTTAGTCTAACAATGTTCTAAAAGAACAACACTAAAACATAAAATCTTGTTCATTCGACATTTGTACAGCAGGGAAACTAGGGTTCATGATCGATTTCAGCCTTTGAGCAATGAATGATTGCAAGCAAAAATAAGGACTGGGACACAGCAAATAATCAACAGTAAGATCACAATGATAGGAGACAAACAACTTGAAAATAAGGAATGAGAAAGAAAAGATAGTTGCATTCAATGTTCTGTTCATCCTTTCAACCACCTCTGATGACTGCAGGTGGTATAGAATATGAAACTTCCAATCAATACTCAAATAATTACAGAGTTGTTGTGTTACTTTTGCCACAAAAGGTGTGCCTTGATCACTGTCGATGACAGATGGAATTCCATAGTGAGGAATAATTTCTTTAGCCAAAATTTTTACCACTGTTTTCCTTAGCACATGGAAAAGCTTCCACCCATTTAGAGAACCTATCCACTGTTACCAGCGGACCCTTTACCAGTATGTGAGTGAAGTCCACCTTCAAATACTGAAAGGGAAACTTTGGAGGGATTTTACACCTGTGTTTATCATGCGTCTCCAAAGTGTCCAGCTGACTGCTTTTGTTCAAATTTTGTTACTGCCTACATCATTTCCACAAGAAGGTAAAAGGTCCCCATGCAAAATTATATTAAAATGTTAAACCTGCAACATACCTTCATTATTTTCTTGCACTCCAACCACAAACATCGGTGCTCCTCTCCATTTTTTTCTAGAGTGTCGCGCTTTTAACAAAACAATCACCGCATCCAGCATTAATGACGTATTTTCCTATTATGTGCATGTTGCGGCTGCATCGTGATGCATTAGCATTTACACTACAGAACGTACGTGGTTAAATGCGTCCCAGACTACCTCGGCAAGTGGTTTGAGCGAATGTGTCTTGAATGCATCGTTTACACTTGTATTTAGTGCTATCCAGTTGTGATCATATCGCCCGAGACGCATTTTAATACCAAGTGTAAACAGGCTCATAGTGAATTATTGGCAAAAGGACTAGCAAACTAGTTCTGGCTGCACATTTAGCAACTTCATCAGCCAATGTGTTACCTTTCACTTGGTCAGAATGTCCAATATCATGAAACTTTAACTTTCATTATAAGTGTTATCATCTGGCTTTGAGCAGGAACTGTCAACATACACATTTACAAGATTCTTGAATGGAACAGATGAGAGCTCAGGGCATATACTTGAAGTTTCATGAATCAAACAATAATGAGACTCAAAGATTTTGTGTTGCACATAGAATAGCTTAGGCATGACTCTGTGCTGTCATGTGTTGTATCTCAATGTTATTCAAAATAGTAGTGACCTAATGTGATGTGTGCAAAACAAGAGGATGTGAGAGAAATATTTTTTCAGCATCCATTACCATGAGTGCTGCCCCAGCAACTGCCCTAAGGCAGGCAGGCATGCCTTAAACAACTGAATCAAAAGTTTTAGACAGGTAGGCTACAGGATGATAATTACCCCCATGCTCCTGGGCCAAGACCCCCAAAGCTGTGCTGCTGCTTTCAGAGACATAACGGTGAAATAGTAGCACGTACTGTGGCAGACCCAAAGCTGGAGCTGAGCAAAGGGCTGCTTTCAGGTGTCCGAATGAGTTCATTATATCAGAAGTCCACGTTAGTTTTTCAGGGTGTGCCTTTCTGCAGTATTCCCGTAAGATCTTATCATGATAGGAACAATCAGGGATCCACTGTCTGCAGTAGTTAACGGGTCCCAGAAAGCTGAGCATGCCTTTCTGTGGGCTCGGAGGAGGTATGTCATGGATTACTGCACGACGGTCCTCATAGTGTCGTCTCTCACCAGCAGACAGGATACAACCCAGATATTTAACTGAAGGTTGACACCACTGAAATATTAGAGAGCAAGACCTTGAAACCACACTGAGCCAGGTGTTTCAGGAGGAGCAGTGAGCCTTTTCTGCAGGTCACCTCGCTATTAGCCATAAACAATAAATCGTCCGCGTATTTACTGAAGGATTGTACCAGCAGGTGACATGAATTCATCCAATGCGTCTCTTATGATGGCAGAAAACACAGCAGGAGAGTCAATCAAACCCTGGGGCATGCACGTTCATGTGTATTGCCTCCCCTTAAAGGTGAAAGCAAATATTTTCTGTCTCCTCTTGCACTGGGATGCTGAAAAAGGAAGAACACAAATCTACAACAGTGAAAAGCGAGTGATGTGCAGGAATAGCATTAAAAATTGATTTGTCTTCGGATAATGTTCTGGAACCCTATCAATTCCCACAGAGTATACGGTCTCTGCCGAAAAAGGATCTGAATAAATCTTAGCGCTTAGTGATGAACATATCTACCCTGTGTCAACAAGAAAACAATACAGTTGGTTACACTGCACAACAAAGTTTTTGCTTCTTGAACACTGTTGTGTGACCCATGTGACCCATCACGTACTGTTTCAGAGAAATCTTCAGTTTTGTCATGATTTTTTTCTTATATTTGTATCCAAACATTTTTGCTCCCGTAAGTGACTTCACAATAATGGTTCAACAACGGCTTGTGCAGCCTGGGCATGTCCAGGCATAGAATCAGGCCAGGTTGGAAGCTGTTCTGTGGAAGTTGAAGTCAGCTATATAAAGGTGACTTGCATACACCGATCCTGCTCATTTGGTTAATATAGATAGTCAGTGTGTATGTATAGTATCAGTATAGT